>VMDR010013549.1:0-24838 GCA_007922815.1 Macrotus californicus | reverse complement strand
ACTACAAGACCATAAAAATCAAAGCAGCATGGTACTGGCATAAAAATAGACACATAGATCAATGGAGCAGAATAGAGAGCCCAGAAATAAACCTACACCTTCATGGTCAATTAATATTTGACAAATCAGGCAAGTACACACAATAGGATAAAAATAGTCTATTCAAGTAAATGGTGCTGGGAAAATTTGACAGATATGTACAAAAAAAAGAAAGAAAACTAGACCAACTTCTTACACCATACACAAGAATATAATCAAAATCGATTAAAAAGTTACATGTGACTCAAAAACCATAAAAATCTTAGAAGACAACATAGTAAAATCTCAAACATTTCTCAAAGCAGTCTTTATTCTGATATATTGCCTCAAGCAAGGGTAACAAAAGAAAAAACAAACAAATGGGACTCCATCAAACTAAAAAGTTTTCACACAGCAAAGGAAAACTAGACAAAAAGACAATCCACTGAATGTGAGAACATATTCACCAATGACACATCTGATAAGGGTTAATATCCAAAATTCATAAAGAACTGATAAAACTTAACACCAAAAAAACAAATAACCCAATTAAAATGGGTAAAGGATCTGAATAGACACTTCTCCTCTTTGGCAAATAAACATATGAAAAGATGCTCAACGTCATCAATCATCAGAGAAATGTAAATTAAAACCACAGTGAGATATCACCTCATGTCTGTCGGAATGGCTACCATCAATAAATCAATAAACAATAAGGTGGCGAGGATGTGGATGAAAGAGAACCCTTGTGCACTGTTGGTGGGAATGTAGATTGGTGCAGCCAGTATGAAAAGAAATATGGTGTAACCTCAAAAAATTAAAAATGGAACTGCCTTATGACCCAGTGATTCCACTACTGGGAATTTATCCAATGAAACCCAAAACATGAATTCGAAAGAATGTATTCACCCCTATGTTCTCTGCAGCATTATTTATAACAGCCAAGATTTGGAAGCTGCCCTAGTTCCTATCAGTAGATAAGTGAATAAAAAAGCTGTGGTACATTTACATAATGGAATACTACTCAGACAAAAAAACAAGGAAACCTTATCTTTTGCAACAGCATGGATGGCCCTGGAGAGCATTATGCTAAGTGAAATAAGCCAGTCAGAGAAAGACAAGGACCATATGATTTCACTTATATGTGGAATCTAATGAACAAAATAAACTAACACACAAAATAGAAAAAGACTCAGAGATACAGAGAACAGGCTGACAGCTGTCAGAGGGGAGAGGTTTGGGTGGCTTGGTAAAGAATATGAAGGAATTAAGCAAAGGAAAAAAACTCATAGACACAGACAACACTCTGGATTACTAGCAGGAATGGGATGGAGGGGGCTAGGAGAGGGTAATGGGGCGATAAATGGTGACAAATGGAGACTTTTCTGAGTGACAAACACACAATACAATACACAGATGACGTATTATAGAATTGTACACCTGAAACCTATATAACTTTATTAACCAATGTCACCCCATTAAATGCAATTAAAATTTAAAAAGAAATCAACAGGAGATCAGAAAGCAGGTAGATGCCAAGAAATATGATCTTTGCCCTTTCCAGGATATTTGTGTTAAAGAGCAAGGTAATTTTTAAAATGTGGGAGGTAACAGTTCCTAGTTAAAGGAAAGCAGTGCATGTAGGATATGTAATCAAGAATTTTCCTGGACAGGCAGGAAGAGTTAATACTGTTACTAGACCGATTAATTACAATAAATTCTATAAAACAATAATTTTAATCTTAAAATCATAGAAAAATATATTGTTTGTTTTAGTTTCAATTAACCTCTGCTAATCAGTTATCGGTAAGCAAAACACATGAATTATCTTTTTTTTATTTAAACAACTGAAGCTTCCTCCACTTTGGTCCCTTTATCACTTCAATAAGCCAGCATCAGAGATGCAAGAGGTGAAGTACTTTGCTCAGTCTCACAGGTATTTGGAAACCAGAATTCAACTGGAACGGGCTATGTGATTGGATCTTTAAGAGAACTTCCTAGAGCGAATGATTCTTTGGTGCAGACAGACAGTAGTTGACAGGGCACACTACAGTGGCAGCTCACAATTCCTTCATTTTCTCATCAGTATTATATCAGCAGCAGCAATGAAGTGCCCTGGAATAAACTGCTTTGCAATGATCAGCAGTCCAACAAACTGGGTCTTTCACTAAAATGAAGAAAGTCGGAAGAATGTGTCCTTGGTTTCTCTGCTGGGATTGTTAAAGGAGGAAGTCAGGCTACTTAATATTAAAGCTGATAACATTGCTGGGGACATGGGGACTTCAATTCTTGAGAGGTGAACTGAGTCTACCTATTCTTTTTAAACCAACATTTAACAAAGCTTTCTGAAAATATTGCATGTGACATGGGTCGGCTTATGACATCTGCCCAATAACAGCAGATATAAATTTAACTTGAGAAATTAGACATGATAGGCATACTAAGCCATTAAGAATTTGTATTATTCAGTTCTAGAAACGATACATGAGTAATTAGGCATGACACAGTCAGTGGACAGTTTTGACCACCAGGGCTGTTGTGGTCAGAGGTACAATGTGGGTATTTACAGTGGGAAAGATGGTGATGTACTTTTTAAATTGTTGGGTAAGTGTTGGAGAAGTGTCTTCCAAGAGTCTTTAAACTGCATGCATGTCAAGTTTTCATGAGGATGAAGATGGTGGTAGAAGGAAGAAATGGAGCTGCATTGCTGCTGAGAGAGTTAACAGAGGATGGATGGCCTTGCTGGAGTAAGTGTCCTTTACCAGAACGGGTTATCCTGAATGTCAGAGAGGGAATGCAGAGGAGTAACAATCACAGTCCTTGTATCAAAAAACTTGCATTCAACTTAAGACATCCACAAACGAAGGAGTCCTTAAGAATGCAGAGCAATATACAAAAAGCACTGAAGATTATTATCATTATTGTGTAGAAAAAAGTTTAACGTAAATGAGTCAAGAAAGGCTACTAGAAGAGTTACAATAAGAGCTGGCCAATTGAATTTCAAAGTGCAACGGAGTGAAGTGCATCCAACTTGTGAAAGTCATGCAGGTGGGAATGATCACATTCTTGTAGAGAGATTCTGCATAAACAGATTGGACAGAGCGCTGGGTCCTGGAAGCATTGTGAGCTGCCTCATCGCCACGCTGAAAGTGACGTTGTATTCCGGAACAGTGCTGCCCAGCAGACCTTCCTGTGACGAGGGAAGCGCTTTATTCGTGCTGGCCCTCATTGTGGGCGCGGTTGGCTATGGAGCCCTTGAAATGTGACTAGTGTAACTGGGAAACTGAATTTTAATTTTATTTAATTCTCATTAATTAAAGTTTAAATTTAAGTAGCCACCCGAGGCTAGTGGTGTCAGTGTTAAACAGCGTGGCTCTAAAGGGTAATGAAGCCACTGTAGGTTTTGAACAAGGACAGAAGCCACACTTCAGGCAGATTAATTTGGCAGCGGTGTTTACGAAAGTTCAGGGGAAATAAATTGTTCTTCTGAGATTGTACCGAATTTATAAATCTGGGAGAATTGACATCTTTAAAACATGAGTCTTCCAATTATGAACATGATGTATTGCTCCATTTATTTAGGTTTTTCAATTTTTAAATACCACTCAACAGTTTTTTTAAACTCAGAACATCATCATTCATAATAATAAAAATATGGAAACAACTCAAATGTTCATCAAACATATAATGTATCAGTAAAATACAATGGAATATTCTACTGAAAAGAAAATTAAAGAACTATAGCTAATGCAATATTAGAATAATATTGGGTAAATGAAGACACAAAATGATACACATAGTATTACTCCAGTCAAAAAAAGATACAATGACAAGCAAAACAAAATTGTATCACTTATACACAGGGTAAAATCAGTTAGAAAAGCAAAGAAATGATTTACCTTAAAACTCAAGATAATAATTTCCTTTACATGGAAGGGAGTAGGCGGCCACAGAGGGGATATCAAGGGTTGTATTTAACCCAGTTATTTCTCAATCTAGGTGGCAGTACAACAGGCATTCATTTTAAAATTTTACATTAAACCATAAAGGTGTGTTTGATGTACTTTCCAGTATGATGTCTGTCACAATAGCCAAAGAAACAGAAGATTAAATGACATTTTAAAAGTAAAAACAAAATTGGAATTATTAAAATGAACCTGAGATAATTGCTTACAAAAACATAGCCACAAAATCTTTGCAGCTTTTCCCTTTCAAGAGGGAGGTAGGGCTTCTTCCCTACACATTGTATCTAGATTGGTCTGGTACTAGCTTTGACCATTAAGATACTCGCAAATGTGATGCAAGAGAAGGCTTGAAGAGTGCTTCCATGTTGGGATTTGCCTCTTCTTGAAGCTTTGGGAGTCGAGGTGCAGTTTGAAGAGACCCTGACTGGTCACTAGATGCTGGAGACCCATAGCCTGACTTAAATGCACAAGGGAGCTAAGGTGAGACAAGTGTAGGAACTTCCCAGTTGGTTTGGCTCAAATTGCCAAACCATTGAACTGCAAGCTAGAAACAGTTCTTTAAAGCCACTAAGTTTTGGTGGGGGCTGTTTTCAGCCAAAGCGTGTTATCAGAGGAACAGGATATTCAGACATTCCCAGATACCCTAACAGAATATACCTTGGTGCAGCTGGGAAGAGAATCTGAATCCCAGCACTTTCACAGAAAACAGGAAACACACTGAAGGACACAGCTTTCATTTTCTGATCAACAAACACCAACAAAAGGTGAAGAATACTCTGTTGCTTTTGACTAATCTCAGACATAGATCTTTCACACCGATTCTTTTGAAAAGACAGAGGGGAAAGAATAGAAAATATAATTAACCACAATCTTGCAAGTCCCAAGAGAAGTTATCTGAGTTAACTGTTTTCAAATCACTCTTCTGCAGAGACAAAAAGGATTATAGAGAAGAGTAACTCAAGGAAGGAACGCTTTCAGGAGAGGGACAGCGACAATGTGGCCCAGATAATTTGCTTTCTGGTAGTATACAATGTATACATCATTATGAGGATAAAAATCCAGGACTTTTGAAAAATAAGTATTTCTTCTGTTCACTTGACTATCACTTTCAAATATCATCGCCTTAAAGCAGCTTTTGAAATTGTGGCAATGTAGGCAATTCATGAGTAAATCTAGAAAATGCCAGTGCTGCAGGTAAGATACGCTCTGTAGCTACATAGCTGAGAGTAGTTCCTGTAGGCACAGTGGTTGAAAAGGCCCCGTTGTTTTACTGGAATATCCTCGAAGTCCTGTGCCTGTTTATTTTTACCTCTTCATACTTTGTGTTAAATGAGGAGGTCATAGCCACCCAGTTATTTCTTTTATTTTTTGAAAACCTTTTTTCAAAACAAATTTTTATTTTAACTTTAATTTTTAGCTTCTATTTTTGTTTAAAATAAAATTCATATCTATAGCTGTACGATCAATTTTTCCATGTCCAAATCAGTTTGAAGTTATCTTTTCAATAGCTCTACCTGGATGCCACACTAATATCTTAGGCATTATACATAATAAACTGAAAATGAAATTAGCCCTTCATATCCATATCTGCTGACTCAATCAGCAACTACTTTTAAAATTTTCTTAGAACACTATTTTTTTCCTTGATTATTTTACCTATGGAAAATTTGTAACATTTCAAGGACCACCCACTCACTACCTCTTTGAAGATGTGCCTGAATATTACTCTCGCTTTTTTTATACAAATTGAAACTATATATATTTTCCTTTGCTCGGTTATAGTGATTGCGGATTTGTTTTATTCCCCTTAGTGCATCGTGGGTCCTTTGAGGACAAAAGTGTGCCTTCTGTTTGGATTCTCCACAATGGTCAGCACATGTTTTATCTATAATAGGGATCAACTGCTATTTGTTAATTTTTTTAATTTATTGATTTTAAAGAGAAGTGGAGAGAGAGAGAGAGTTAGTTTTTCCACTGATTTATGCTTTCCTTGGTTGGTTCTCGTATGTGCCCGGGTGAGGGATGCAACCCACAACCTTGGCATACCAGGACAATGCTCTAACCAACCGAGCTACCTGGCCAGGGCCTGCTGTTTGATAATTTTAAAGTTTAAGAGCCAATCTTCTATTTTTACTCAAGCAGAATGTAAACTTATTCCAGCATGAGTATGTGTCTGCAGGTAGAAGTGAGATCAACATTTGATTAAAATATTCCTAAGACTCTTGGCAACGTGAGGGTTAATCTTTGAAAGTTATTGGTGTGAACGATCTCGTTCTCATACCGAATCTATATAGAATTTGAGTAAAATGAGCTAAGTCAATGGCCAAGACCTAAATCTGGGGAAAGACTCCCAGTAAGGGGGAAAGAAAAGAAAGTAAGCAAAGAGTAGTCGGAAGTAAGGGGGAAAAAATCAAAGGAAATGTAAAAGGGAAAAGAATGTTTGAAAAAACTGAGATTCAGCAAAGGTTGTCAGATCTTGCAGAGGAATGGAAGAGAACAAGGACTGAGAAACATGAATGCATATTAGAATTTGCAGTGCTTTAAAATATTAACAAATATACTGCCCCCCTTCTCTCACTAGCAAATACTGTGTAGTTATCGAGCCCATTAAACTGAACACTTAAGGTCCATGCACTCTAATGTGTGGACACTATACTTTGAAATCTGCCGTGTACAGCTGGTCAGCTGTTATTTCTTTGACTTGATTTTTCACTAACTTCCATATTTTCCTGTAAATGAGTAGATTAGCACTTAGTTGGGCAAAACACATCTTATTTAAAATAAATGAAACAAGAAAAGCTGAATTTGCTATTCAATATATCAATAGAAAAATAATTTCTAAAAAACTCTATCCTGTTATATTTATAAAAGAGAGTAAGAATTTACTTAGTTTATATGGATAAATACCAATATGGACCTCCCCTTTTTTTTACTAACTCCAGAAGTTTACTGGTTTGTGTGATAGGACAATTTTATTGTCTATATGTAGAAATGACTAAAGACATAGTAGCCATGCAAATAAAATTATTAAATGACAACTCAAAACAAATATTGCTGAAATGCTTTGCTGTTCCTGTCCACAAAAGTTCTGTGATATATAAGCACATTGGTTTTCTTTAATATTACCTACAGTGGTGTCAAATGCTGTAAGTATTTTGTTTACATACTAAAAATCATAGAGTTTAAGAGAATTTGCCACACACCCATTATAATTTTCCCACTCGACAGTCTTTGATTCTCATATTTCATACTTGTATGATTTCATACTAATGACAAACCTACTCATTGGCTGATACTAAATTTTCCAGTATTGATAAGACTCTGAAAATAGATGAGCTTGCTAAGACAAAAGTAACAGTAATTGCAGAATACCAGACTATTGATTAATAAAAGGAGCCACTCACCAACTCCTCCCCAAAAAACAAAGAAAAAAGATTTCTAAATAAGTATACATATTTTCATTAAAAAGAATGTTGAGTTGGTATCCAGAATCCCTTGTATTTTATACGTTTTTAAAGACTATCATCTATATGAAACTAACATTGGCATATGCCACCTACGTGCTTTAGGAAATAAAAGAGAGATTAAGGTTTCTAAAGGTTATAGAATTTGAATACAACCATCTCAGGGGCAGGTAGAAGATTTAGAAAAGAAAGCTTGCCTACAGTGCCTGATGTAGTCTTGTATTTGTTATTTAGTCACTCCCTAATTCCTTTAAGTGCTTTTCAGTGAAAGAATTAAAAGAGAAGACTAGAGGATCGTCTGGGGAGGAACCAGGATGAGGGGCTGGGGGAGCTGCAGCATCTTGAGAGAGAGAAGGAGAGTATCCTGAGGAAATGGAGAGAGAGTGATTAGTACCAATTATAGAACCACGAAAATAAAAACATCCTGAGTATTGGAGGTCTGAGCAAAAGAAACCTCGGAGAGCTTTTCTGGACCTGAAAAGCGGGAGTGCAGGGCTGAGAAGCCAAAAGGCCTACATGCAGTTTCCTAACAAGTCGAAAAACTGCACTGAGAGCCCACAAACAATCCTAAATGCGGAATCAGGTATACCGGAAGTGCTCATCTCTGTTTTACTCTAGGTTCTGAGTCTGAGTTCGTGGTCAACACAGGTACCTCTTTTCAATCAGTAACACACAGCACACATCTACAATATTTAACTCCTAATGTTACACACATCTTTATATAGTTAAAATAAAAAACCTTACCTTTATTTCAAATGATGTTTTCACTAGAATCCACACTGTCTCCTAATTTTCTACTTCTCTACCACCATTAAAAAAAAAAAAAAAAAAGAAAAGTTGTACCTGTAAAGACTTTGTGGTGTAAAATTTAGACACCGGAAAATGGTGTAGATAGGCCCTTTTTGAAAGCTTCTTCTTTTTGTTGCCTCTGCGAATGGATTTAACATCATTAAATCGCAAAAGGCAGGACAGAAAGGTGATGTTTTGACAAAATGAGCTTGGTTGTTTGGAAGCAGCCCGGAAGCAGTAGCTCTGAATTGGGGGCCTTGTGGGTTTCTCCATAATGCAGATAAAACTTCGTGATATATTTAAATCCTTTTCCTCAAACATTTCCCTGATTTGTTGCCAGGCCATCGTTGAATTTAGTAATCCAGACAGATTACCACGGGGGTTCTATTTCCAGGGCCCTTCTGTTGCTGTGGCCGCAGCAGCTGATGGGATTACAGCCATATCCTACCCATGTAAAATGCATCGATTCTTCAGGAGAAACGTGCACTCCACTCCCATAATGACAATGTCAGACTCATGGCAGGATATTTCTCTCTGATTTTATTTTGTAGCTCCATTGTGGCCAATCCATTATTAACTCATGAGATGGCGTGTTGTCTTTTAGTTTTGCCCTGTGCCTTTCAACACTAGCTCACTATTGTGCGTCTGTGTGTGCCGGGGGAAGGGTGGGTGAGGGAAAATGCACGCTGTGGGTCACAGAGGACACAGATAATTTCTCTGAGTCTGAGGGCAGAAAAATAATGGAACCAGACATTACTCTCTCCTGCAAATGGCAATATCTCCACCTATTGGTGAAAATGAGCTGAATCATTACAGTCTCTTTTATTTCACTGGCATTTGCACGTTTATCTCAGAATGTAATTTGTGTGTTACCTTTAGAAATTAAAATTTTCCTCAAGAAGGAGTGATGTTTGCTAAGCCAAGCTGGAGTCCTCCCTGCAGTTTTAGCAAGGAAAAAACAAATAACCCCATTCACTTCAGAGAAAGTCTGGCCCCCGGACGTGCCTGTCCCTCAATGATCAGGTGGAGCTGGTCCACAATCTCACTCATCACTTTTCACAAGGCAGTGGAAGGGAGGCAGTTGTAAAGTGTACTAAAGTAACAAATTGAATTAATTTCATGTGAATTCTTGTATTTGGTTTAAGAAGGAAATGACCTAACAAATTTCTCATCTCCCATAATCAATGTTTTATCAATTTCATGGTAATTACACCCCAGTAAATTAGTATATATTACACACATCTAAGCAAGTAAATTACTTTTTTTTTTTCTTGAAGGAATGAAGGCTATAGAAGAATGTTAAGATTTTCCTGCCTCATAAGTTATTACAACCTCAATCCAAAAGTTTTTGGCATATAAAGCCAGTAATTTCAGGCTGTCATTTACAAATGTTCTTAATTTATTATTGTTATTTGTTTATGGAAATTCAGGATTGCTTCTGGCTAATCCTCCAACTCATGTCAAGTTTTACAACTTGTAGTAAAAAGCTTATTTACATAAGTATAAATACAGAGTTATCAGGCAGAAAACCTAGCTGGCGGGGGTGAAGACCACCACTGAGCTTGCAGCAGAGGCCCACCAGGTGGCAGCACTCACATGAGCTCTGTACTGGGAGAACCCAAACCTCCACTTTGTTGGTTTGCTTTTGAGTTTGGTCTGTCTTGAAGGACTGAGTGCAGTAACCCAATGAAAAGACTCAAATCTTTCAAGTCACAATGCAGATTGATTCATGTAAAATCATTGATATTCCTTTCCTGGGGCTGTAATATCAGAATTTACAGAGAGAGATCAGAGAGAGACAAGTACAGAGACAAATAGCTACGTGGGCATATGCACACATTTATTTCACAGCTTTGTGTGCTGAGCAATCCTAAAATCACACTCCAGTAGACATGCACACCACTGACTAGATCTTGGTTCCTAAAATCAATCTCCCTTAAAGTAATAACCAGGGCTCTTAGGAGAAATGAGCAATTGCAAATAATGATGCAAAACAAGAAGGTAATCTTGCGAACACACCCTTCTCCAGCTCCTTGAGATGTAAATGAAGACGTCAGCCAAGGAGAAGGACGAGACACCACAGAGTTGCTGTCCATTTGGTCCCTGGGCCAAGCTGAGGGCCATTCACCTCTAGACTTGTTATGAGCAGGAAATAAATCCGTGCCTGCTTAAGCCATAATTCATTAGGCTGTCTTTTATCTGGAGCTAAACACATTCCAAAACTGATCCAAAATTGAAATGTATAAATGTAATTATTAGACAAACTCAAAATACTGATATAATTAATACACTTGTAGGATTACGTGGGGCTGCAGAGATGGATCTTCATTTTTTAATGAGAGATGTTAATAGAAACTTTCTAAGAATAATAAATTAAGAAATGCATGTACAGGTTTGCAATAAGAATCGCTGAAGTAAGCCATCACAAGAAGTAGAAATAGAAATTTTCAAATAGATTATCCATAGAGAGTGATGCTTTCTTAGACAATACAAGAATAAATTAAGAAAAATGGCTTACCGTATTTTGTCATGATAATGTGCACTTTTTTGCCCAAATTTTTTAGGGAAAAATAAGGATGTGTAGTATACATGGGTATACTGATTACATACCATGGGTATAATAATGGGTATAATAATCCCATGTATACTGCACACAAAAATGTGGGTGTGCATTATACACAGCAAAATATGGTAAATGATACTATTTTAAACAAAAACAACACAAACTAATAAATGTTGACAATATGAGATGGAAGAAAATATTACTTAAGGTGACATCATTTTCTTAATAACATGAATACATATTTGTACAAATACAAAAATACATAAAGAATTGTTTCAATGATTTAAATTATTTTCTACTTTGGGATGTTTTTTTCTCCCTCAAGAATGGACCAAAAAAAAAAAACCAAACGTAATATTTTTTCTTTTTTTTTCCTGGACAGCTGGAAAAGAATAAAATGTTCTCACTGTAAAGAAAAGAAGTTAATTAGTGTTTGGAAATAGATTTTAAAGATCCCTTGAAAGAAGTAGTTTAGTAATATCTCATTTCATATGCTGTTCAGGGTGCTTTTTTCTCTCTCTCTTTTACATTTTTATTTTTAAGATTCTCTTTTCTTTTTGGCTATTTGTACCTCATTTGTATATACCCTCAGTTTGATACTAATGATCTTAAACATTGAAAAACCTCCCTCTATAATGAGACATGCCTTTGGACACTCTGCAGTAAATCCAAGAGTCCACTGGCACAGTGCAAAGGACAGGAAGCAAGGAGTATTTGAAAGTGGATCATTTATCCAAGGCCAGGGATGATTTTTGCCAATTTCTGTTTTCAAATTACTGAATTCTAAAGGAGTTATTAACTCTTAATGAGAGTTTATAATGTTAATACCCAGCAAAGTATTTCTGCTCATTAACATTACTGTTTTTTAAAAAACATTATTTCATTGCTTATGCTATTACAGTTGTCCCAATTTCCCCCCCTTTTCCCCCATCCAGCCAGCACCCCCCATCCCTCAGGCATTCCCCACGCCATTGTCCGTGTCCATGGATCATGCCTGTGTGTTCTTTGATTACTCCATTCCCTAGTTATATTTTACATCCCCATGACTACCCTGTAACTATGAATTTGTACTTCTTAATCCCTTCACCTTTTTCACTCATGTGCCAACTCCCCTCCCCTCTGACAACCACCGAGACATTCTCTATATCTATTGATATGGTTCTATTTCTGATCTGATTTTTTGTTTATTTTGTTGTTTAGATTCAATTGTTGATAGACATTTGCGGACATTTTATTGTTCATATTTTTTATTGTCTTCTTAAAGAAGAACTTTTAACATTTCATATAACACTGGTTTGGTGATGATGAACTCCTTTAGCTTTTTCTTGCCTGGGAAGTTCTTTATCTTCCCTTCAATTCTGAATGATAGCTTTGCATGGTAGAGTAATCTTGGTTGTGGATCCTTGCTTTTAATCACCTTGAATATTTCTTGCCAATCCCTTCTAGCCTGTATAGTTTCTTTTGAGAAATCAGCTGACAGTCTTATGGGAGCTCCCTTATAGGTAACAAACTGCTTTTCTCTTGCTGCTTTTAAGATTCTCTTTTTATATTTAACTTTTGGCTTTTTAATTATGATGTGTCTTGGTGTGGGCCTCTTTGGGTTCATCTTGGCTGGGATTGTCTGAGCTTCCAGGACTTGCATGTCTATTTCCTTTGCCAAGTTAGGGGAGTTTTTGGTTGTTTTTTCAAATAGGTTTCCAATTTTTTGCTCTCTCTCTCTCTTCTTCTGGCACCCCCATGATGCGAATGTTGGAACACCCAGAAGCTCCTTAAACTATCCTCGTTTTGGGAGGAGCAGGGGATTCTCTTTTCTTCTTGTTTTCCTGATTGGGTATTTTTTTTGCTTCCTTATATTATAAATCACTGATTTGATTCTTGGCTTCATCCACTCTACTGTTGATCTCTGTAAATTGTTCTTCATTTCAGTTCATGTATCCTTCACTTTTGACTGTATCTTTTTGTTATGATGGTGAGATTCTCACTAAGTTCATTGAGCATCCTTATAACCAATGTTTTGAACTCTAAATCTAGTAGATTGTTTGTCTCCATTTTGTTTAGTTCTTTTTTGGGAGTTTTGTTCTGTTCTTTCAGTGGAGCCATGTATCCTTGTCTCCTCATTTTGGCAGCCTCACTGTGTTTGTTTCTATATATTAAGTAAAGCTGTTATATCTCCCAGGTTTAGTAGCATGGCCTAATGTAGTAGGTGTAGGGCCCAGTGGCACAGCCTCCTCTATCACCCAAGTTGGGTACTCATGGTATGCCCACCATGTGGGCTGTGTATACCCTCCTGTTGTAGTTGGTTTTTTTTTTCCCCTACCCCAGTGATTAATACTGGCAGCAATTGGTGCCCTCACTATATTACTCTTTGTTACCAGTGCAGCCAGGATGATTCTCATAAGAGGCTGTCATACCTTATGCCATCTCATAGGGACCTTCAGCAGGACCAGAATTCACTGTCAGATGAAAGTGTGGACATGGTGAGCTTTAGTTCTTGGGGAATATCCAAATGTTCAACAGGTCACCAGATGTGCAAGGCTGGAGCTCTGGGAAATCATGCGTACATGTTAGATTTGAAGGTCATCAGAATATGGGTGGAAGATAAACGTATACATGAGAATTATCTCAACATGTGACCACTAGTGAGCCAAGTATGCCACTTCGGGTAATACCGATGCTATAGACAAAGGTATGTCCTCCCAAAATTCACATGTGGAAACCTAATCCTCAAGGTGATGGTATTCGGTGGTGGGGCCTTTGGGCTATGAGCCCAAAGCAGAGCCCTCATGAGTGGGATTCAGGGATCTTATGAAAGAGGCCCCAGAGAGACCCCTTACCCCTTCTCTCATACGAGGTCACAGTGGAAAGTCAGCTGTCTATAGGAACAGCACTCTCACCAGACACAACTCTAGACTTCCCAGCCTCCGCAACTGTGAGAAACAAATTTCTGTTGTGTATAAGCCACTCAGTCTGTGGTATCTTGTTATAGTAGCCTGAATGGACTATGATGACCAATAGCACTTAAAGAGTAAGCAACGGAAAGGAGAAATGGGCAGAGAACCAGAGGACTGGCCATGAGGAAAAACATAAAAGAATATGTCAAATGATGCAAATGATCCCAAGAAAATAAAGACTAAAAATGGGCATTAGATTTATTGATAAAGTCACTACTGGTTCTCTAGCAAATTTATTCCTCATTTCAGCAAAGTGAGGAATAAATGGGGCTGAAGAAGCAGAACTAGTCACTGAGGTAAACTCTTTTAGCAAGTATAGACAATAGAAAAACAAGAATTATTTGTGTAACTTCTAAAACTTTAATCCCGTGAAATGTACAACTAAATGAGGGAAAATGGATAAATTAGCTTTGTAATGCCTCACTTCAAATAAAAATGAGCATAATATTATATCAAAACAGCATTACTGTTTTACACATACAGTATAGACTTATAGTTTTCCCCATTGTTGATATTTTGTTCTTTTATATTCTTTTAAAGATGTTTCCCGATACTTTTTATGCCTACAGCTTATGTGTCCTGGGCTACACTATAAACCCTAAGAAGAAATACAATGTTCTACCTAGTTATTGACACTTTCTTACACATTTCTTCATATATGTACTTAAGAGGAAGTTTTGTAGTTTATCACTAGATGGCAGTAAAGATCAAAATTGGATAAAACCATGGTAGAAAACTTCCACTAGTAATTAATTTTGAAATAAATTATGAATTTGCACATTTGAGATCACTATAAAAGTTATACTGCAAAATACTATAGCTATGCATGTATGAAAAAAGATGCAAACATCCTGTTCCTTAAAAGTAGATTCTCTTGGAGGAAAACAACAGAAACATTGAAGCCAACCAGTTAAAAATCACAAATGGGCAATGATACCCCTCTCTGTATGAGAACTGTGCCCTCTGCAGCGCCCCGGAGAGAAGCTCTTCACACAATATGGCAATCATGCCTGAGCCGTAAAGTCCAGTTCTGTGCCTCCTTTCAGAAAAACATATGCTCCCTCAGCGAGTAGAGATGTTTTTGCATTTAGTATTTTAGCATTTTTTTTTATTCTCACGTTTTCTTCATTCTTCTGGAACAATGGACTAATACAAAAATATATAACAATATTAAAATAGTGAATAATAATTCTCACTATATTTAATGGCATTTTTTAAACTTAAAATAATTTCATAGTTCCTTTTTGGACAGCAGTTTATTTTAGGAAAGTTATAGTATTCTTTGCCATCTGTAACTTATGCATATTTATCACTTCTCTTCTTTGCATAACGTGAATAGCGAAGACAAAACATTTTTGCTGCGAAGGCTTTGCAGCCTGAGCAGCACTAGCTGTGCCCTACGGACAGAGATCAAGGCACCCTGTGCTCCTACAGGGACACACTCACCTCCAAGCTTCCCCCGCTGGGCTCTGTCCAATGCCCCTTTCCACTCAGCAGGCCCTGCGGCGACTCACCCATTCCTTGATTGAAGTTGGTCGCTTATGTTTGTTTTGGTACCAGGTGCCAGGGGCCTATAATGGACCAGTTTTGGGTTTTGTTTTAATTTTACTTTTTTTTGCATTTTTTCTTTTTATTTTGTTTTTGTCTTTTAAGATGGAAACTTTGTGAATCTTTAAAATAAAGATGGAAAAGAACCAGCAAAGAAGACAATTTAAAATAAATAGAAATAAGCAATAATGAGTCCCAGGAAGTGTAAATGCCTCACTGTTGGATGCACTTATATATCTTCTCATGGAATCCATCAAAACACTAGGAAACAAGGAGAAACAACAAACAAACTGTACTCACTTTTTTTTAAAAAAATCATTATTTAATAAATGATTTTACTATAATATTCCTTTAAATAAGTCAAACTTGTGTTTTTATATATAATTAGGGTATTTTTTGTTTAATAACTTTTTTCATTTCAGAAAGAGACACAAAATTTACCTAAAACATAAATCAATATTTACTTGTAAATTAAAAAGAACAATCTCATGAAAAATTATCATATGTGACTATGTCATAAATTTCACATGAGTTTTACCTTAAATCTGCAGCAAAGTAAACACCCTTATTTTGTCGTTGGTTAATAAAGTCTTTTTCCCAAGTTCCCAAACACTGGAAGAAAAAAAAGAACTTTGAAACTATCTTGTTTGAAACCCAGTAATCACTTCCTCCATGGAACACATAGGCAGTCTCTCACACCCAAGCTAACCTGCGAGGTAGACTTCCCCAGGTGGGAGACAGATGTGAGCCAGCAATCAGCAGGAACAAGGCCAAGGACACCCAGCCAGAGACCTCAGTACTTCCCTCTGTAATGACACTTCCTCCTAAGACCCTCCGAAAATGTTTAGATCCCAGCCTGGGGAAGAAGTGCAGGAGGAGCTGAGAAACTAGGCTTGTTGTTTCTAAACACATAAAGGAGTATCTAAAAGTAGATTGTTAAATCAGACTACAATTCACAGCAGATGGCACTAAAAGTTTATTTTTCCTCTCCTTGGCTCGGCTTACGAGGAAGAATGGGTTATTTTTAGACAACATCCCGGAGTTACATTGCACGTGCGCTTCACGGGGACACAACCCGAGCGGCAGCACAGGGCCTCGCTCAGAAAAGCCCACGTAGGGTTAAGGGTCTGCTCCCACCCTCCTGGAACTCCCAGTAGCTCTTGGACAAGGACCCCGCGTGTTTGTGTTGCCACGTGGCCGGGCTTGACTGTATCTTCTCTACTCTTTCAAGTTACGATATGACTGCATTTTCTTAACCTTGCGAGAGACACGCCAACATGTTTTCTTTCTTTCTTTCTTTCTTTCTTTCTTTCTTCTCCTAATTTGAAAATAACATAGAAGTTGGTTTTACTATAGGACTCTGTAGAGAAGTGTGTGTTTCTCTGATTCCCCACCCCCACCCTGGGAATAGATTTAGAGAGACTAAACTAGCAATCTGAACATAGAGAATTTAAAAAGAAAATATAGAGATGCTAAATAAATCAGAATGAAATATGCAAAGTATAAAAGCTGAGACATTTGAAATCTAGAGTCGGTTTGCATTCTGACAACAGAAACATTCCAGTGGTCACAAGCTTCATGGAAATGGAATGACAATAATTGTTTCCGGTCAGAGGCAAGACACCAGACATTTATTTCCATTAGACTGGCCAAGCCCAGACAGCCTGCTTTCCGCCTGGGTTAGCTGGTCGATGACTCAGCTTGGGATTTCTATGGGCCCCTGGGGTGGGGCCTGGCAAAGAGAAATTCTGAGACATCCTAAATTAACTTACAGTGGGCAGGAGAGTGAAAGAGACAAGAGTATTTAACCAGTTCATAGCCGTGAGGCGGCTATCCATAAACTGCTCAGAATCTCGAATGCGGGTTAGAGCTTTCAATCCGCCTCTGCAGTGACTGCCAGACGCCCCAGCATCCCGCACACGCGGGAACTTCCAGGACTGCTGCCTGTGCAATCACAGGCGGTAAATCTTTCTTACTTGCAGATGGGCACCTATCATAGACATGCCCCAGCTTCACCTTTTCCCACCCTTCGTTATCTGTAGCTAAATATAAATTCTTTCAAAACAACTTACATCTTTCTTCCCCAAAACATAATGTGTAAAAGTGCCCACCAACTCCAGGACAGGAGACACATTTGTCTTTCCCACTAGGTCCTGGCACTGGGGGTTGAGATTTCATGCTCCGGGACCTGTTCTCAATAAACCCTTTGTTTGGGAAAAGGGTTCCATGAAAGTTTTTTTGTATACCAGGCCAAAAATACACACGCACACACACACACACACACACACACAATGAAATTCTTGACGTGCAGATCTAGTCATTTTCATTTCCTTTTCTTATCTCAGGTCTGATTGTTCGCAGGATCCTGCTCTGCTCCTTTTCACGGGTACTTCCCCCACCTTTCACGTGGATCCCTTTGTAGCTCCACAGTCACAGAAAAAGATAGTCAATAAATACGCTTTCTACTACTTCAAAGGCTGACACTATTGAAGTTAATAATCTGCAATGAGACAAGAATCTAAAGAATATAATCCATAACTTAGTTAATGACATACAAGAAATCTCATTTTATTTATCTTTACCATAGCTAGAAGTGATCTGATGTTTCTGATATTATAGGACGTATTATAATGCATTATCATATCAAAGGAAGGTTTCTTTGGTAGAAACGAATTGCAAGCTCCTCATAGTAGCAACTGTTACTGTCAATTAACATTTATTGAGTTCTTTATATGTGCTGGGTGCTGACTATCTCGTTTAGTTTTCATCGCAACTGGGGGAGAGAGGAAAATTTCCTCTCTTTTTCCTTTTACTTCTTCTGGCCGATCTAATAATCAAATTGACATGAGACAGATTAACAGGACAAAAATAACCAAACTTAATTACAGATGCACATGCAGGGGTTCTGGAAGAAAACGGGGCATTTGGGGCTACATGCCTTTTGCCTTTTTCAGCGAAGGAGAAAGAGGGCCAGCAGTCTGGGCTGCACAGGGAAGGCAGGCAGTTCCCAGGTGGGTGGGACACAGCAAAGGCTTTGTGAGCAGAGTTTCGCTGGGCCACTGGGAAACAAGGGGACACAGCAGAGCGCCTAACAGTCAGTCTCGGTGAGTCCTTTCAGGTTGCCCCACCAGCCCATACTACCCCAGAGTTCTCCATCTGTGTTCTTCCAGGGACTTGGAGGGGAGATCAGAGGTTCTTCTTCAGTCTTTTTTTTTTTCCTTAAAAAAAAAACAAACTTAAAATTATATTCCCAAAAAGACCTATTTTGGGGTGACAAACTCTACTTTCCCTCACTGCCATCAATATCCTCATTTTACAATGAGCAAGCTGGGGAGGCAGGAGAAGGGCAGAGGGCCACACCCCACAGTAGGGGAGTGCTGGGGCTGGGATTTCAATCAAGCAGCCTGACTAATTCGGAACCAGGGTTAGGCAGGCACTAACCTTCTTTGAGTCATTCATAGAACCATGAAGTACACAGAGGTAATAATTGCAAGAAAGTCATTGTTTACATTTCAAAGGCAAAGAAAGGATTTGGAAGGTGGGTCACTTTGGCTACTGAGTCAATATCCCAAGTTTCTACTGTGGAAGCTAAAGAAAGGATCATTTCCACATGACTGCGCTTTGCCTCTCAGGGTACTAAAGGCCCTTTGTCTTCCTGCATTTCTGGCTCAGCCTGAAGCAGCTACACAAACCCTGGTGCAAGATTTTTTTTCATATCGTTCAATTTTTTTAAAGTCATTTGAGTTTGGAGCTAAGAATTAGCTTAATCTATATTTAATCACCACAACATTTATGTCATCTATAGCAAAAGAGATAAAAAATAAAATTTCATTCAATCATATTGACTGATTAACCTACCATTGGCAAATATTTTAGTATTTGGAAGCATGGATTTTTTTTTAAATTTTCTCTTGGGTTATTTAATGTTTAGCTGCCCCTCTAATTTCTTATGCAACTATTGTGTCAGTCACTTCACCTCCATTTTTTCTGGTCTTTATAGTAGCTCCACAAAGCAGGTGACAGTAATGGTAACAGTAGCAGTATTATACTCATAAAAAACTATAGCTTAGAAAAGGTAGTTACTATGTTCAGGGTCACTCAGTGAGTGGCAGAAGCTTGATTGAAAACTCAGATCTCACCCTGGCTGGTGTGGCTCTGTGGATGGAGCGCCAGCCTGTGAGCCAAAGGGTCACAGGTTTGATTCCCAGTCAGGGCACATGCCTGAGTTGCAGGCCAGGTCCTTAGTCGGGGGTGCAGAAGAGGCAACCACACTTTGTTTCTCTCCCTCTGTTTCTCCCTCCCTTCCCCTCTGCCTAAAAATAAGTAAATAAAATCTTAACAATAAACAACTCAGATCTCTCTGGCTCCTAAGTCACTACCCTCTGTACCACACTGCTAGCAAAAATTCACAAATGTCTTATCTTCCTTCTCTTTGCTAGCAATATTCCATGACTTCTACAAAGAGAAAAGATCCTAAGTCTCAACTCTCATTTACTGAATGTGATCTTTTGAACTATGCTGTAGGTATGCCAATAAATTGAACATGCCTTTTTAGCACAACCATAAAAATATTTCCCAAGATAGTTAGGTATTTTGCTGTATATAATGCAGTTTATTGCCCAAATTTTTGAGGGAAAAATAAGGATGCGCACTATACATGGGTATAATAATCCAATGTATAATGCATAAAAATATGGATGTGCATTATACATAGGAAAGTGTAGTATTTATTTCTCATTTTAAAATAATTAGAAGAACCATGGCTCTCTTTTGAAAAGCAAAGACAATTTCTGAACTTGTGTAGACATTCCATAAAACATGTTGCAAACGATGTTACAGGGAATGTAGTGACATGCTATCGTCCTGCATCCTATCAATTACAAAAATGGTTGTCACATGTCTCTGTACTTTCTCAAATCATCTAAGACCTTTAAGAGGTGGAATGTAATTACACTCCCTTTAACCCTGAGAAGTCTTGTGACCTGCTTGTAACCAAAATAATGTGGCAGAAGTAGTGATGAACCAGTGTCATTACATTATTATTAACTAAAATTTGTAATTTAGGTAGGGTTCACTCTTTGTATTTGTACAATTCTGTAGGTTTGACAAATGGTAATGCATGTATCCACCACCACAATATTTACAAAATAATTTAATTACCCTAAAAACGTCCTGTGCTTCACTTACGTGTCCCTTCCACCCCCCTCCAACCCCTGGCAAGTACTCCTCTTTCTGCTGTCTGCTTAGCTTTGCCATTTTCTGAATGTTACATAGTTCAAATCATACAATATGGAGGCTTTTCAGATTGGCTCCTTTCATTCAGCAATATGCATCTCAGATTCCTCATCTCTTGATACCCCATTTCTTTATGTTGGTGAATAATAAATATTCCATTGTGTGTCTGTACCACAATCTGTTTATCTATTCACCTGCTGAGGGACATCTTGGTTGCTTCCAAATTTTGGATATGAATAAAAGTGTTATAATCTTTTGTGTGGAAGGTTTTGTGTGGATTTAACTTTTCATCTCATTTGAGTAAATACTTAGCAGTGTGATTGCTGAATTGTACAATGACTTTAACTTTGTAAAAACTGCCAAACTGTCTTTCTGAATGGCTGTGCGATTTTACATTCCTACGAGTAATAAATGAGATTTCCTGTTGCTCCAAATGAAATGAGTTCTAGCCATTCTGACAGGTGTATAGTAGTGTCTCATTGTTGTTTTAATTTGTAATTCCCTAATGACATGATGCTGAGTGTCCTTTTATACGCTTATCTTCCATCTGAATATCTTTGGTGAGGCGCCCGTTCAGATGTTTTGCTTGTTTTTTGAATAAGGTTTGTTTTCTTATTGTTCAATTTTGAGTATTCTTTGTGTATGTTAGATACTAGTCCTTTATCAAATATTTGTTTTGCAAAGATTTTCTCTCAGTTTGTGGCTTGTCTTCTCATTCTCTTTACAGTATCTTTTACAGAGCAAAATTTGTTTGTTTTAATGAAATCTAACAATTTTTCATGGATCATGGAGAGCTATATATTTTTATCTTCTGAAATTCCTTTATATCACTACTTACTACTCTTCTGTTCAACTGTGTATGTACTTATTTATCCTGGTGTCTGAAATTTAGTTAGTAGTCTCTCAAGGAGTTTTGGATTAAATAAGTAGTTGAGCACCTTTATGAATTATTATCAGACAGGGTTTTAGCCAAAAAAAAAAAATCTTGGCACTCCAAGCTGAAAGTTTTGATGATAGTTTTAATTAAGGCAGTGGTCCCCAACCTTTCTGGCACCAGAGACCGGTTTTGTGGAAGACAGTTTTTCCACGGACCAGGGAGGGAAGGCAGTGGATGGTTTCAGGATGATTCAAGTCCATCACATTTATCGTGCGCTTTATTTCTATTATTATTACATTGTAATACATGATGAAATAATTATACAACTCAGGACTTGCTAGGGTTAGCTTGTGGGCTTACGAAAACCGTGACCGGGACAAGTGCGCAGTGTGGGAAAGAGGCGCAGACAGAAGTGGTAAATAAAATGAGGGGCAGGCCACACATGGACTAACGTAAGTGTCAAATTCTGACTTTAAGCTGCCACCAGATGCAGGTGTATGATTAAAATACATGAACTCACTTACCACTCTAAAGCCTGCCACCAGATGCAGCTTAACTGTCACTTGCCACTCACTGACAGGGTTTTGCTATGAGTCTTCGAGTAACTGGTTTATTATGGCCTCTGTGCAGTCAAACCTCTCTGCTCATGATAATCTGTAGTTGCATCACCACCCCAGCCCCGCCCCGGATCATCAGGCATTAGATTCTCAGAAGGAGCACACAACCTAGATCCCTTGCATGGGCAGTTCACCGTAGGGTTTGCGCTCCTGTGAGAATCTAGTGCCGTCACCAAGATCAGGGGAGGCAGAGCTCAGGGTAATGTGTACGATGGGGAGCAGCTGTAAATACAGATGAAGCTTTGCTCGCTCACCCGCTGCTCACCTTATGCTGTGCGGCTCAGTTCCTAGCGGGCCATGTACTGGTACTGATTGGTGGCCCAAGGGTTGGGGACCCCCAAATTAAGGGATTTATATAAAAGGTGCGAGCTGGTTAAAGGAGCCGACATGGAATGCTACAGCACCCAAGCAACAGCAGCAGCAGGAATCCTAGGGATCAAGGAGCAAGGATAGAACAAAGCATTGAGAGCTAGAGCCACTGACGAGAAATTATGATTGTAGAAACATGAATGCTGACAAATTTGTGTAGAATCAGAGAAGTAGAAGGAATGCCTCCTCCGGATGTCCCATCCCGCATTCCTCCCAGGGGCTCCCAGTAGAAGGCAAGAGAGCCTTTATGATGAAATCTTCAGAAGCCTCCTTCCAAAGGAGAGCAGAAAAGAACAGACAATGGACAGTGATGGAAAGGAGAGCAGAGAGACTCACTCACATTGGCAGTTGAAAAAAGAAATTAATTTGGATAAAAAGGTGTGAATGCAATATTGACTGGCAGAGATATTTGTACCACCTTGACCCTACTTTTAGAATAGTAATGATATAAATTTATTGAGAAATCCATCTTGCCTGGATGTTCCAAGCCCAGGGTCCCTCTGATTTCCCCCTCACGTGCTTCTCAAACAAGCAGATGAGGGAGGTATCTCATGTAATAACAAAAGAACTAAAAAGTATACGGCTGTACCCAGCAGCATGTCTGCCAGGCTCTCTGGCTGACGTACTGTGGGTCAGTCACCAGCATCCCTCCACAGGCTGCGTGGGACAGGCGTGTGGAAGGGAGTGAGGACAGTGATCAAGGCAAAGGAACTTACAAGTGAGTGCAGCTGAAGGTGCTAAGAAATTCAAGTCCCCAGCCCAATGCTCAGAATACTCTCAGAAGAAAATAACTGATTTTCTTGGACATAAGTGCAGAGACAATTCAATGTAGGAAGGACAGCCTGTTCAATGAATGGTGCAAGAGCAATTGGATAGCCATAAACCAAAGACAGTAACAACAAAAGAACCTTGACCTAAGCGTCACACTTTACGTAAAGAATTAGTTCAAAATGGATTAACAGCTTAAACGTAAAATGGAAAACTATAAAGTTTTTAGGAAAATAAACTGGAGAAAATTTTCAGGCCCTACGATTAGGTAAGGGGTTTGTAGATATTGGTACCATAAGCACAATCAATAAAATCAAATATGGAAAACTTGGACCTCATTAAAATTTAATATATTGGCTCTGAGAAAGACTCTGTTAAGAGCATAAGAAGACATGATACATACTGAGTGAAAATTTTGAAAACCACGTATTTGACAAAGCACTAGCATCTAGAATACATAAAAAATTCTCAAAACTCAACAATAAAAAAATAAACAGTGACAAAAATACAAAAGAGCAGCAATAATAAATGCTGGTGAGATTGTGGAGAAAGTAGATCCCTTTATGCTTATTGTGAATTAAGTAAAATGGTATAGTCACTCTGGAAAACAGTTGGACATTTTCTTAAAAAACTAAACGTGCAATCATCATTTTTTAAAAAGTGAGAAATTTTTATTGCTGTTGCCATTTTACCTTTATACTGATTCACAAAACATAGCAGAATGTCAAATTGTTACAATGCTGAGGCAATAAATCCACTATTAGGCAGAAACCCTCTCAATAATCTGTACCAATATAATAAAATGTAAGGAGTCTATTTTCTAACTCTGTATTTTCTTTAATTTATATGTAATATCTATTTCATTACATGATTATAATTTAGGATTCAGGCTCCTGTCCCAGATATCAAATTGAATTACTACATTACACACAGAAGAAAATCAGAGCAGAAGAAGCAGTAACATACCAATTGTCCTGTAAAATCATTTTATTTTCTGTTACATAAACATCTTTCTTAGGTAATGTTACCAGAGCAACCTGCTTATGGGGTTCTACAGTTTAGGGTAAATATATATATATTTTTAAAGCTTATCTCTGTTATACAGAGTTGTGATATAAAAATGATTTATAGGCTATAGTTTTCAGAAAGCAGTTAGCTAGACTACTCCTGCTTTAAACTTTCCTATTTAAATCTAAAATATGGCATGAGAAGATATGATTTAAAAAAATCTGATCAAAAAGCTCGACATCATCACGGGAATGTTTACTGTCCTCCACAGAGAGCCACCAGGATTTTTTCGTAATCTCCTTTGGTTTCGTCCTGTTGGTTAAAAACAGATACTTTAGGTTACCTGCAACCACAATCAATATAAAGTATTTTTAAATTGTAGAATATATGTCACAGTATACAAGTATCTAGGATTTTTTATAAGAATATTATCTACTTAATTAAATAATATAACTCATAAAGCAGATAGCAGATATTTGTTTATTGATTACTATAGAAAAGCAACACCTGTCAAAATTCAGATTGTAAACTTCTCTGAGTTAATTGTGATATGCATTAGAGCAATTATTTTCCAAGAATAAGATACCGCGCAGAGTCAAGTAAACAGAGCACATTACTTCAGAGCATCCGAGGAACATCTGACTCACTCGCTAGAGAAAGGTATAA
>VMDR010013548.1:0-24834 GCA_007922815.1 Macrotus californicus | reverse complement strand
CATAAAAGAGAAATAAACATATTACACACACACACACACAGTAAGATGATTGCCATTGCAGTGACAATGAGCACTTCTACCCTGTTACATAATCACCTTTTCTTTTTGGTGCTTAGAATCCTTATGCTCTCGTCTCTTAGGAAGGTTGATGATTATAATGCAATATTGCCTCTCTCCACTGTACTGTTTACTGTTCATGGCAAAGAAGACAACATAGATATTATATCAGAGTAGAAGGAAATATCTTTGTTATATTTGTAAGGCTTTTAAAAAAGAAACGTATAAATAAAAATTACTTGTAATCTTACCGTTTAGGTAACTGGTTATTTTCAGAAAAAATTTAAGCCTATATTGGCATATGTGTGTAATATGTTTATTTCTCTTTTATGCTTGTGTGTGTATCCTTTTAAAATATATTTTAATCATCGATATACTACATAGTGCAATGCATGTTATGGTATAAACATTGCATCTATATACTATAATGCATATTACATACTATAATGCATATTATACTATAAACACTCTTCCCTCACTTTTTCTTCATATCTTAAAAATCTTTTCATATCAAAATATAGATCTTCCTCCTTTTAAAAAATGCTGTATAATCTATAACATGAATTTACTATAATTTTTTGCATGTCCTCCTGCTGATGCACATGAACATTGTATTTGATTTAATATAATATAATGAGTATCCTTGTAAGTACATCTTAGTATAATTTTTCAAGTGTATCTATAGTGAAAGTTCAGGCTCAGTGAAATTACAGGCTCAGAAACCCTGTGTTTTTTTCAAGAGGTATTTCCAACTTGTCTTCAGTGGAGGTTTCTCCAAATTAACCTCTGTCCAGAGCACAGGAGAGCTCCCGTTTTTCCGTGTCCTCACCAACAGCGGCTCTCCACAAGCCCCGGTGGAAGTGCTCCACTCTGGTACTTGAATGAGAAGTCAGGACATGCTCGTTTAGATGTAAAATCCATCCCTCCAAATTCATAGTAGCAAAGAGCTGCTGTCTCGGCTCGGTTCCAGTGTCATCCAAGCCAGTTACCTTTCTTTTCCCTTGGCTTGTCATGCGGGCTGGGGCATATCAGCTGAATGCACATTCACACACACATAGTTGGGCGTAGTTTGATAAATTGTTCAAATCAAACTTTGACAAACCTCGGTTTTTAAATGTTGTCATGGTAAATTAGTTGGGGGAAATCATACGAGTTTGGCTTTACTTCTTTATGCATTTCACACCAAGGATGCTTTGGAAAATTACTCCAGAGCCACAAGAGGAGACAAAGGATGGGCAGTTGTGCCAAAGGACGGTTTTAAAATTCAAATTTGTACTGAACGAACGGGATGCTGTACCCTAACCTCCTCTTCATCCATTCTTCAGGGGACTCTTCTTACAAGGGCTAATGCCTTTCCTGAACGGAAAAGCCTGCCGTGAGCACCGCTCTTCAGAATCTAAAAATCACAGATAATTGTATCGCTTTAGCACACAGGACAACATCGGTTCTTAAAACTTCTGTAAAGGTCCCTGGCTGAAGATAGAAATGCCCCAGCGTTGGAATAAGACTCCAGGAAGCCTACTAATTGAATTTTGAGAGTTGACTTGAAGGGCATTTAAATAATTATCCTGGCAGGATTTTATTATAGGTCCCAGATGTTTTTTCTCTCATGAACTTGACTGGGCTTTGTGCACACAGTATGTTTGTAAACTGCATGGGGTTAGATGCAGTCCGGCCTCCACAATTTCCTAACTCGTGATTCTAGAGCAAATACGTATTTGACCTCTCTCTACACTGGAATGGTGTTTCTCTATTCCACATGCTCTTTTTTTTTTCCATGACAATTTTACTGAGGTATTATTGCACACCATGCAGTTTACCCATTCCCAATGATCTTTAGTAATTTCCTGAGTGGTACAGCCATTGCTGTAGATCAATTTTAGAACCTTTTCTTCCTTCCACTACGATCCCTCATGCCCCTTTGGAGTTAGTCCCCATGCCCACGCTGAGCCCCAGGCAACCAGTGTTCTGTATCTATAAATCTGCCTTTTCTGGCAATTTTATATAAATGGAATTACAGACCCATGATCTCTTATGTCTGGCTTCTCTCACTTTTAGCCTAATGTTGATGGGGTTCATCGATGTCGTAGTATGTGTTAGTAGTTTCTTCCTTCTTAGTGCTGAACAGGGCTCCATGAGTAGTAGAATGTTCACTATTTGTTCAAGACAGTTATCGAGACAGAATAAGACATTTAGAAATCGGAAAGTGAAAGTCTTCCAATTTCTTTCTTCTTTAAAATTATTTTGGCTATTCTAGGTGTTGGGCATTTCCTCATAAATTCTAGGACTTGCTCTAAATTCACATGTGATATTTAGTGCAGGCCTGCCTCAAGCCTGTGCATTTTCCATTTGGATTTTCCTTCAGTGTGTTTTTAAATTGCTTCTATCTTTGAAATCAATCCATGTCTTCTTCTCCAATGTCCAACAGCTTTGAGAAGCAATAATGAATATCAGTCATGTGTTTCCCTTGCTTTGCTAGGTGGAGATAGAAGGACCGGCCCTTGCTTAGGCAGAGATCAAGTTAGGATTTGGCACAATAGTTCTGCAAAAGGCAGGAGCTTCCCTTGGGTCAGGGGGGCTTTTTTGACTGCAACCCATAGGAAGGAAGATATTTTCCACCACAATCCTGCAGAATGTACTCACAGAGACACACATTGTATTCACAAGAGCAAAGTTTTTCGTAAACAATTTCCAGCCTTACATGTTAATAACATTTATTCTATGTATTCAGTCTATTTTATTTCTTCAACAAACAGCCAAATTGATTTCACAACCCATTAATGGTTGATGATTCACAATTGGATAATATTCTCCATCTCTTTCAATGTTCAGATTCAGGTTAATCTCAAGATGGCCTCCATGAGACAGCTTCAAGCATGTGATTTCTTTGAACTTAATTGGGTAAACATGCTAATTTTCAAAAATAGAAGCTAGGGAATGTTTTGTATCACAGACTCACCTAAAACTTGTGTGTATAGCTCAGTTGGTTGGAGCACTGACCCACGCACCAAAAGGTTGGGTGTTTGATTCCTGGTCATGGCACATGCCTAGGTTGCGTGTTAAATCCCTGGTGGGGGCACGTATGGGAGTCAACCCACTGATATTTCTCTCTCACATCAATGTTGCTCTCTCTAAAATCAGTACACATACTTTTATAAAAGTTTTAAAACTTGTGTGTTAACACTTTTCTCTTTACCTTCTTTAGATCATTTTTTACTGAAGGATGAGTAAAAACAGGCATGCATTCTCATATCACGGTGGGAAGGAAGGCAGTTCATCCAAAAGCACACAGATAAATATTTTTAAATTACATTGAATAGAAGTGGTGAAAGCGGACATCCTTGTCTTGTTCCTGATCTTAGTGGGAAAGTTTTTAGTTTTTACCCATTGAGTATGATGTTGGCTGTAGGTTTCTCATATATGGCCTTTATTATGTTGTGATATGCTTCTTCTATTCCCACTTTGCTGAGCATTTTTATCATAAATGGGTACTGTACCTTATTAAAATGCTTTTCCTATATCTACTTGATATGATCATGTGATTTTTATCTTTCCTTTCATTTATGTGATGTATTACATTTATTGATTTGCAAATATTGTACCATCCTTGCATCCCTGGGATGAATCCCACTTGATCATGGTGTATGATCTTTTTAATGCATTGCTGGATGCAGTTTGCCAATATTTTGTTGAGGATGGTGGGGAGGAAATGGAGACCACTGTATTTGAACAAAAAGAAAAAAAAATTTAAATATGGTAAGTTCTGTGAGCAAGAATATGGTATTGTCTGTGAGCCAGGACTTAATGTGGATGGTGAGAAGTGTCTCTGTGGGAAGTGACCCTTGGGCTGAGACTGGAAGATCAATAGAAAATAATTAGGCAGTAGACAGCATCGGGTCACACCACATCACATGCTTCTAAGGCTAGAGGAAGGCGTAAACCAGTAATTGATAAATGAAAGGAAAAGACCTTAAAGGTAAGTCTGGAAAAGTAGACTGGGCCAGATCATGCAGGGTCCTGAAGACTGTGGAAAGAGATGAATGGGTTTTACAAGGCTGAAGAACATGAGACTCACATTTAAATGTGTAACTGTGGTGTGCAGAGTGGATTGGAGAGAACTAAGAATAGCCCATTGCAGTGGTCTGGGTCAGATATGGTAGGGGAGGGTATGGTAGGGGGTAGGCTTTTGTTACTTCCTTTGTCTTACTGAGCACACTTGGCAATGCCTTTCATGTGCATCGGGTCCAGAGTTGTTCATTTGGAGCTGGCAACTAAGAAATAAATAAGGCATGATATAGCATACCAAAAAGAAAAGTTATGGAAATGCAACAGTGAGTCTATGTGATAAATGGTGGAGATACAAAAAATACTCTTACTCTTTTCTTTAAAAAAAAATCAGAGTATGATATGAACTTGCATATTCTAGTTATCACCAAACTGTGTTAGACCCACATATTTTACCAGAGACAGTTCTGGAAAATAAAATACTTATCTTCCCTCCAAGAGTTTCAGAACTGATGTGCTGAAGGAGAAAGATGATTTTAACAGCCAAACCATGATTAAATAAATTTATATTCATAACAAGCAATGGAAGCATGTTGCCTCTTGCTTTGGCTTCTTTTTCCTTTAATTCGTAATTCTCTGCATGATTGAACATTGTTGTTATCTTGCCACAATGGGCATCTTTTTCAGTCTGTTCTTTGAGTAAAAATAGCTTAACCCAAATCCCCCCCAAAAAGTTTGTTCGTTGAGTTTGATAAAACCATTGTCCTCCCTTTGAGTTAAATGGCGGCATGGGTGAGAGTCCTCTGGTTTGTCACTTGATTTCTGCCCTCCACCTGCCTCCAGCGGCAGGTGATGGGGGGCGGTGCTGAAGGCAGCCACAGCTGCTCTGAATCCCAACCCTGTCTGCACAGCCTGTCTCCATGGGCATCTAGATATGTTTGTAAAGTTGACACTCTTTTCTTCCTTCTTTTGGTACCTCGTGCTCACCCACCTCACCATCCCTACCCCATTCACTGGCCATCCCCAAAGACTGCTCACATCCCATGAGCAATCATGGTTTCTGTTACATTAGCCAAGAGAACCCTAAGGCACAACAGGTCCCACGCATGACTGTGTATTAATTAGCACCTTGTTGCTTACTGAAAGAACTATAAAACACAACCAATACAATGTTTAGTGATGCGGCTGGGAAGATTGTGGAGCACACAGCCCAGGCGCCTTTCCAGGTGCCCGTTAAACCAAAGGCGGAGATGACCAGCCAGTCACTGCATCAGGTGAAGAAGATCATTTCCTAAAAGGCAATGCCAAAGATATGTTTCTCGGATCTTTACACAGCACTTCCTGTGTTTCTGCCTAAACTGCTCCCAAAGGGCTTACTTTCTGACATCTTCTGTGTGACTCAGTCTTCCGTGGGAATCACGATTTTGTCTATTGAACAAGTAAACATCAGGGCGGTTATTCCTCATTAGAATGTTACTGATTAACATTCAGATTAACGCTTCACGGAACTTCTCTTTTTCCGTTTGTTTTCAGTGAAGTGCCATCCTTCAGCACAATGATCATTATGAAGAAGAAAAGTACTAAGTGCCATTCTCTCATCATTGACATTCTACATTTGTTTCCCAAGCAAAGAATCTGTCACCAGGAAGTGGTTTGCATCTCTGGACTCTGCTGGCAGGCACTTAATTCCTAGACTCAAGAAAAACTTGAAAGTGTGATTTCAGTGACATGATGTCAAAAGAAACATGTCAAAACAGTGTTGCTACTGAGAGTTCTATTGTGATGAGCGCTGGCTCCTGTCTCTGCTTTGAGAGAAACAAAACAAATCAAAGCAGCAGGGATGCATTTTTACAGGAAGTTCTTTGCAAACAGCAGAGGCCAGATCTGCTCCCCTGCGGCTCATTTCCTCTTCCCATCCCTCCTCCCTGGCTGTGCTCCTTCAAGTGTGAAGCCCATGTCTGATCATACATCCTGCATAAAGCCCTTCGGTGTCTCCCAGGCACCTATACACTCTGAATGAGCTCCTTTCCTGGGACCTGCCCCCTGCCCTCTGCCCTCTGCCCTCTGCCCTCTGCCCTCTGCCCTCCTTCTCCAGGCTCCAGCTCCCCCATCACACTTGTTATTCCAGGAAACCCAAACTGTTTCCTCTCCCCACTCACACTCTGTTCTTTCCCGTGTCTGTGCTCAATATGTGCAACTTTTCTCTTTCAAATCTGACTTTTGGACCTGGAGAACACTTCAGCTCAACCGTCTATTGGTGCTTGACCTTGGGCAAAGTTACTTAAACTTCAGTGAGCCTTGATTTCCTCATTTGTAAAATGGGAGCATGAAAGCAGCCATGTGGGACCGATGGGGTAACAATGTTGAGTGCTTCTGAGCCTGCCCAGAAAGGCGCTTGGTAGAAATATCAGCGCCATTAGCTTTTTTTTTAGCATCCTTTAGGATTTAGTTCAGCTTTTACCTCTGCCGAGAAGCTTTCCCTTACGTCCCCATCCCAAAGACTGGGTGAATTACTTCCTTGTACTGTGCACTTTCTTCTTTATTGCCCCCTTTATATCTTTTTCTTATCATTAGTGTGGGCACATGGTTTCCCATAATGTTGCCAGGCAATGAAGTTGTTAGCCTGGAAGAATGGGCATGAGAATGCTTCAAGGAGGCCTCATAATCCACATTTTATGGACCTCCTGCAACAGTGTGATTAGGATATGCTTGTTAATGACAAGTGAATAAATGGATTTGCTTTATGGCCTTGGCCTAATAGCTTTGTTGGCTATAACTGTTCATGAGTACATACTCTATGCGGGGTATGACTTAGACGTTACATTTTATTCTTTACTGTGATCAAATGTGCTAGATATTCTTATTAGTCCGATCTTATACATGTGGAAACAAAGGGCCCAGGGTAACAGAGTGAGTGGTAGACCATCTACTCCCAAAGCCTGACCTCTTAGCTCGACAGCACTCTGCTCTGATTGGTAGGGGGTCTTTTGCCTTCGGGACTCTTCAGCATGCAGCTGTATTATATACATTTTCATTTCTAATTCTATTCCAGGTACTCTTTCCAAGATGAGGAAGACATGTTCATGGTAGTGGACCTCCTGCTGGGTGGGGACCTACGTTATCACCTGCAGCAGAATGTCCGTTTCCAGGAAGACACTGTGAAGCTCTTCATCTGTGAGCTGTCCATGGCCCTGGACTACCTGCAGAGCCAGCGCATCATTCACAGGTCAGTCAAGTCCAAGGGGACAGCCCTGGGCTGAGTGCACAGGAGAGAATTCACAACCTGCTGCACTCAGCAGGTCCTTGTTGAACATGACATTTAACCCTCACCTAATTCTTACAACAGCCCCTTGAGGTAGGTTTTGGTCCTTATTTCGCAGATTAAAAAATCAAAACAGCTAAGCACGTTGTGTCCAAGACCAGCATCGATGAATTTTGGTGCTGTCTTATAACTAAGCTTAGACAAAGAGGAGAGAGGTGATGTACAGGAACTTAGCAAATATTAAATGCGTGAATTGAAATAGAAATGAAGGAAATTCAAGGGAAGGAAGAAAATTCTCTGGGAAGAAAATTGGAGTCCTAACATCTGCCTGCCCTCCAGGCTGTGTTGAGTCCCTACTGTGTGTGTTGCAAAGACATCAGCAGGGGCCATGTGTCTCATTCACTGAGGACATTTGTGTAGAATAAAGACAAACAAATACAGTTTAACCTTGAACCATGGAGGGGGTTAGGAGTGCTGACCCCCTATTCAGTTGAAAGTTTGTGTATAACTTAGACTCTCTCAAAACTTAACAGTCATCCTTCAGTATCCTCAGTTTCTGGCACGAGGGGGTGAGGATTGTTTCTAGCGCCCTGACTCCCGCCGTGGACACCAAAATTCACAGATGCTCAGGTCCCTTAAATAAAATGGGGCAGCACAATGCATATAGTCTGTTCTCTGTATCCAAGGATTCCCAACCATGGACAGAAAATACCCTCTTTGTTCCATGGTTGGTTGAATCCGCAGGTGCCAGATTGTGGGTATGAGAACGGCTGACTGGGTACTTATTGGAAAAAATCCACATGGCAGTGGACCTGTGCAGTGCAAACCGTGCTGTGTAAGGGGCAACTGGGACAGAGCAGGCATGAACCCAAACAGGGGGGAAGAGAACAATACTTCACATTTGTAAAGCAATCGGTAGTTTTAATGATGATTTCCTGTACATCTCACTCGATTTCTCATAATGTGTTCAGAACACAGGTAGTTAGATCAGTACTAAATGCGAGAAAACCACGATTGGGGGACCTTAGCTTATCATCCAAGTTACTGATAAGAAGTTTGAACCTAATCACCATCAAAGCAGCCACTGTTTCCTGATGACATGCCAGGTACTGCTGAGTGCTTTCGTCTGTTCTCTTATTAAATTCTCAAAACCGAAGGACTCCGCACATCATGACAGCACCCCCACTATGCAGAGGAGAACATGGTAGCTCAAAGCTTGGCTGAGGACACACCGTCGGCAGCTGGCACTGCCGAGATGTAAACTCAGCTCTTCCTGGTCCTAGAGTCAGAGCTCTCTCTGCAGCTGCACTTGCATTAACGGCACACGGGAAATGTACACGTTCATGAAGTACACATCATTAAATGAAAAATCGCCACGTGTGACTGCCACTGTCATCTCTAATCCTTGAAGAATTTGTTGAGTTTTTAAGTATCAATACAAATATATCTCATTTAGTAAAAATTTGGCTGGATAAAATTTTTGCCCGACAGGAGTTACCACTTACGTGGAATTTACCTGCCTTAATGCAGAGCCTGTGTCTGAAGAGGTAACATAATCACTTAGCTTTTTTTTTTTTTTGGCAAGGTGGGCCTTGGCTCTGTACACTTACACAGTTGTTATTTAATTTCCTGTCTTTAGAAGGGCCTATTTGTATTGGAAACATGCTCTTCGGAAAAAACAGATAAATGGAAAGCAGACCAGCGAATCACTCTCGTGTAGGCTCTCGGAAGTAAATTTACATACCTGTCATTTTGTCAATAACTGGAGTCCTGTTCACCAGCGATCTCTCTCTCAGACCCGCTCCCATGCTGGTTCCTCGTCCCCTATGGTGCTTTCCGAGTCCGTTTCATGTTCGTATCCGGCAGAGTCCCGCCCAGAGCCTCCACGCTCCCTCATCCTACCCCAGACCACCACCACACAGCCTGTTTTGGTTGTTGCCATTAGAGATCTCAGAAAGGAGACAGGGACTATGGGAAACCGAGCCTTTAACCTTCTCCTTTCTCTGCTTGAATCTGGGTACTGTGTCTTCTTTCTCCGGGGTTCACTTTCCCTATCATCAACGAGTCAAGATGCCCTGAGTGTTTCTACTGTATGCTTAGAACTGTGTTCCTGAAGGAATTCCAGAGGAAAAAACCCAAACCAAAACAGAACAGAAAAATTGATGTGATTGGTACCCTTAAGGAGCTTCCTAGTCCCAAATATCATTGTTCTGATCTTCTCTTCCTGTTTATTTCGCCCATCAAAATTTTGTCACTTTAATAAGAAATCAAGGATTAACTTTCTGTTCCTTGCCCTTCACACACCCACATTTGTTACTTTGTGCCCGTCCTCAGAAAGGCCTCTGTATAGACTGAAATGTCTCCTCACCATGGCAAATGAGTGGAAGGCAAACGCAATGACATTTTGAACACTGTGTTAAATGAGTGGCATCCTTCTGGGATCACAAAAACAATTCAGGTGACTTTCTCACGCCTGCAAGGCTCCCCTACCTCCTCTGGTGTGTAGCAATCAGAGCATCTTTCATCTCTCCTGAGGAGTTGTGACATTTATGGTGTGTAAAGAAGTAACGTCCGTTTGCTCTACTAAGCTGTAAACCCCATGAGTTAGGGCCACGTGTGCTTTGCTTTTCATTGTCTAATCAACGTGCAGCAAGAATTATGAGGGAATTGACACTGCCCGAGCCACACCGATGGCCAGCGTTACAAGTAACAAAGGCAAAATGAAAATACAGGACATGAAAACCATTTTTAGGCCTACCTCGGTCTTCACATTGGGCCATCAAATCATCCATCATCCAAACCGGAGTACTCCTGAAGGCAAAAGGGGTTGCTGTTATTAATTGTTCTGGGACAACAGGCAAACCTTAAAAGTATCCTGGGAAAATCTGGACACATATCAATATCACTAAGGCTTTCCAAGCCAGTAGCGATCCAATAGGCACTTTAATTGTGAGAGAGCTCTACCAACCATCACTTTCTGCCCTCAGTGTGACGGGTAGCGGTTTGGAGTGCTATCAATTTGAAGTGGTGTCAAATGGCTTAAAAAACATGGACATGGTAACATTAGCAGTGTCTCTGTGACATTTAAAAGGGAATGATGCTGGTGCTCTGAGGGTGGGGCTTGTGGGACAGTGAGAAGCATGAAGAGCAACATCGAAGAGAGAGAGGCTTCTGAGAATAATTCTCTTTCTAAAATCTTTTTCTTCAAAAGAATCAACCAGGCAGCTTTGGGTGGGGGTGGGGGTGGGGGTGGGGTGGTGGAGAAATGTAGCAAAAAAGCAAAAGAACTCAGGGACACGGACAACAGTGTGGTGATTGTGGGGGGAGGGGGGTCAGAGGGTAGAGCTGGAAGAGAGGATAAGGGGAATAAATGGTAATGGAAATAAAAAACAAAAAAAAATAAACTATTAAAATAAAATATAAACATATTTTAAAAAAAACAGTAAGATAAAATCAATACGCATATTCTTGGGTGAGGAGGGAAAAAAAATAAGAATCAACCAGTTCATGCTGGATTTGGTTGGCTCCAAAATAACAAAACCAAACTTCTCTCAGCCACTTGAAAGCCTGGATTGTAAGACACCTCCTAAGTTCCAAGATACTTAGTGTGAGTGAAAAAAGTGTGAGTGAAAAATAAAGAATCTATGAAATACAGTAGATTCCCAGACACGGAGAGACCATCCGCATAACCCTGCAGCTGCCAAGTTTGTGACCTCCTAAATTTAGATTGGAAACATTTTGTCTCTGGACGTGGCAGAAGATTCAGAACTATCCACAGCATCAGCAAATATGTGTGGAGCAGAAGGCTGCCATTTTCTGGGGGCTTCCTGGGCACCAGGCATCCCACTAAGCAATTGTGAATTATTTCACTCAGTCTGCCCATAACCCAGGAGGTTGATGGTGTTATTGTCCCTGTTTTACAGTTGATGAAACTCTGGCTCAGAAAGTAACTTAGCTAACGAGTTGGTGAAGCATCACTTGGTGGGAGTGGAGAGGTCCCAGCCACTGCCCGCCCTGTCGATGCTGAGCACAGAGTCAAGGACGTGGTTTGTAAGGCAGGACCACCGGCCTCAGGCTCCCACAGTCTGGCTGTACCATGAAGGCGATACATATGGAACCAACAGGTGACAGAGCGGCCTCCAGCTAAAAGCTAAATTGTGCAAGAAAAGACCAAAATACTTCAGAGAAGAAAACAGTTTGGGGTACCAAAACAAAGTTTCTTGAGAGCTCAGAGGGTTTAAAAAGGATTTTAATTGTCAAAACAGGAAGAAACATCTAGTCCTTGTAAGGGGAGCTAAATGAAAGTACTCATCTGTCTCTCGGTGGTAACCTCGGGTGGGCTGTTTTGATATTTTGTCCATACGGACTTTCCTGCCAGCAGTGTCTGGCTGTTTTTAAAACACCAGAGGTCAAGTGAGACCTGAATGGGATTTCATTTTGTTAGTGGATTTTTAAAAACTCCACAGATGTGAAATGTTCCTTTACTTTCCTAAGTATGTAGAATATTTAGCTAATTTCCCTCACTTTTAGAATTTTTCTTTTCTATACTTGTGAAAGACACAGCATGGCATAATAACCATTAATTTCCAATTGTGCAATTAGACGGTTTTCCTGCTAGTCAAAAAGTCACACATTTGTTTATGAGGACAGCTTTGAAAATTAGCTTTAGTTTCCAAATTATGGCCAGTTTCTAATTCAGTATTCTTTCATCTACATGAAATCAGTGAATGAAGATTTTAAAATAGGGACAAAGTGATTATTTGCTTTTGTTAAAAAAATTAAAGAAAATAAAACTCATTACAGTCCTTCCTACGGGATAGTACTATTTGATTTGTTGGTTGCTATGGCTCTGCAGTGAATTATGGGATGGAAAGTAATTATAGTCCAAAGATACATTTGTATTCACTCCCTTGTCCAGTGTCCAAGAAGACCCAATTATGAATTTAAGCCAATGAGAGGAATTGTATGGAAGAGTTAAATAGTAAGTCATCTTGGATCAAAATACCAGTTGAGCGGATGTGTGATTGTTTCTCCTTTCTAAGAATTGCCCCCACTCTCACGAAGTTATAACTCACTGCTTTCTAAATTCCCACAGGAACGGGGAACAAAATCTAATTGGGATACATGTATAAATTCAGTACAGTGGAGAGAGTTGCAACAATTTTACTTCCAGTCGATTATAGATATGTTGAAGTGGGAATAAGAAAATTTACGATTGTCAAAAATCAGACAGCTGGGACTTTTATCCGTCACCTTTGTTGGCTTTGCTGCAGTCATGGGAACCAGTAAATGACACCGAGGTTCATCCCAGAGCTTCTGCAAGAGGCACGCAGGAATCAGCCTTTGCACATCCCCTCTGGATCTGCAGTAGCTGCTTATGTTCCTATCATTTTTCTAGAAATCATCATCTTGACAATGAAAAAAAATCTCAGGAATAATGCTTCTATCACAAATATTCATTCAAAAACTGGTCCATGGGCTCTTCTGCCAAACAATATTCTCAGCACTGACCTGCAGGGGTGAAAGGACAGACAACCCCCTTGTCGCCCGGACTGACGATATTACAGTGTGGAAGGAAGTCAAGAAAACACCTCACCGCTGACCTCAGAAAGGCGCAGCGTTTGTTGGCAGGTACTACAAAGAAAACAAGCAGCTGTGTGTGTATGTGCCATGAGCCCCCCCCCCCACACATTGCTCACCTCCCTTGTATCTTCACAGCGGTCATGGTCATACTTCTAACTGCAGCCCCTGGCTCACAATTTTTTACATAAAAAGCTGTCTCTCCTTCCTAAACTTAAGCCTTTGTGGGTGAAGACGACACCTCACTCATGTTCTAATCCTCAGCATGTACTCTAATCCAGAGTGGTTGCTGAGTGAATCCGTGACTGAAAAGTGAATGAAGACCATATATACAAGTAACGCTTGGGTGAGCATAGATGGTAAAGGTTGTGGTGGAAAATGTTGTTTCAGAAACTTTCCACGTATTCCCCATGTTCCTATGGCACATTGGCGGTGTGTGGGGCTTTTCTCCCTGTTTTGCGAGGTTTTTATGCTGTGTAACAAGTGACCGCAAATGTAATGACATCATACACATTGATTACATCATAGTTTCTTCGGGTCAGGAGTCTGGGCACATCTTTGCTGGGTTATCTGCAAGGCTGCAATCAAGGTGTTGGCCAGAATTGGATTCTCTTCTGGAGACTGGGCTAGATAAGCTTTCACTTCCATGTTCATTCAGGATGGCGGCAGAATTCATTTCCCTGTGGCTGTAGGATTCAATTTTTCTTTCAGATTCAGTGAGGGGAGCAAGACTCCAAGTGAGTCGGCTAGCAAGACAGAGTACCTATCATGGAATAACGTCATGTCATATACCGCAACCACGAGAGTGACCTCTTATCAACCTTTGCCATATAATGTTGGTTAGAAGCCATGCACCAATCCACACTCAGGGCTGGAGATTATACAAGACATGAATACCAGGGGGTGGGGGTCATGGGGTCACCAGGAAGTCTGTCCACCATTCTTCCTCTAAAGAAGTACGCCAGACTCTGACACCAGTTTTCTCTGTGACCTTAAACATAGCTTTGAACTTGCCTGTTAAGAAAAACATCAAATGATCAATAATTTTTTTTCACACCTAAGAGATAAGGGTGACGTTGTTATTGGTGGAAAATGAGTTCTTTTGGTATTGTAAGGAAAAGGATTTTCTGAGACCTGTATGGAAAGACCATGGTGAGCTTTAGTGATGACGTAGAATAAAGGGGGTTCCCCTCCTGACTTCCCAATGTCCCATCGCTGTTCATCCTGCCACGAGAAAGGTCCAATCTTGTCTTCAGCAGGGCCAAGACAAAAGGCAGTTTCCAGAGTTTCTGCTCCATATTAAAGGAGAGTCCAGGCCAGCATCCGGCTGGATTAGGGTGTGTTTCTAGCTGCAGTCCACTGCTGTACTGAGATATTCAGGCTCCCTCCTGGGAGCCTGTGTGTGGAGTCCCCATGGCCATGCACTGTGCGAGTGTGGGTCATTGATAGAGGGGGGAGAGAGGGAGGGAGGGAGAGGGGAGGGGGGAAGGGGGGAGAGAGAGAGAGTGCTTCTTTGTTTCCCCCAGGATTATATTAGCCTGGTCTTGGGATAGACCAGGTGCCTTTTCAAAAGAACTGACTTCCCAAGCTTTCATGGGCTTTGGATAGGTTTACACCCCCTAGTTAGACTGACAGGCCTGTACGGTCCAGCACCTCCCCTTATGCCCCCAACAACCTGGTACCAGAAGGGGGAAAGGAGGAGTGTCAGGCCTTTGGTGGAGCACAATTCTGTGACCCCCCTGGACCGTGAAAAGCTGTAGCATCCTGGTGAAGCAAACAGGCTCATGCACCCCAGTTTATCAAGCTCCATATCTAAGTGTCTGCTCCACTTTTCCAGCGAAATACCAATGGTAGCAATTTCTTCTCAGTGCTGGTAGGATGCTCTCCCAAGTGTGCTCTAATTTTTCCTCTACTCTGTACCTGGTACCCATTTCCCCCCAAGAGACTGCATGACAGAAATGAACCATCTACGGAGCATGTGGCCATGAGGTATGATAAACGGCTTTTAGCACCTTGACTAATCAAGGTCTTACCGGCAATTCAGTTGTGAACCAAGATGGTTTGTTTGAACCAAGGTCTTTGTTACAGGCAGAGATCTTCTAGTCTGAGTTTCACTTTTTTGTCTGAGTCATACACACTGTATCTTGGAAGTCACATTTTATTTTCCTGAGATGATAATTCAGAGGGAAAAAAAATAAGATCTTCCTGCAGCTAATCATTTTTGTCAATGACCATTAAATGACAGATGAGCTCCTGAAAGAGGAAGTTGCCAACACAAGAACACCACAGCTTTTGAAGCATGTGGGAATGAGTCATTTGGAGAGATATTTTGCCAATTCCTGAAGGTGTTTATCCTTTCTGCTCACCAACATTTTAACTATTTATACCACAAAGTACGTATATCATTTTCCTAATGACTTAAGGAGAGCTATAATTAATTTATTAAGCATATACCAGGAACTCGGCACTGAGCTAGTAAGCATTTTGCACACACTGCCTGCTTTGATAGTCAACACAATGGGATTATGCAATTTGCTCTGTATCATACAGTCAGTACACTAAGGCCAGATTCAAGAGTAGGATTATCTGATTCAAAGACCCCGCTCTTCATATTAGGCTCCTTTAGTTGCACTCTTAGGAAATAATAGGCATCCTCAAGGTCAGATGAGCTCTTTAGTGCTATTTACCCAATAGCAACGGACATTGGTTTAGATACATATTTTCAGCTGGTTAGTGTTATGGGTGAAATTGTATTCCCCCAAAAAGATGTGTCGAAGTCCTAATCCCTAGTATCTCAGAAGGTGGCCTTGTAGGAAGTAGGATTTTCATAGAGATTATCAGGTAAGAATTAGTCAATTAGGGTGAGCCTGAGTCCAACATGACTGGTATTTTTGTCAAAGCAGGGAGTTTGGACACAGAGATAGACATCCTCAGGGTGAAGGTGTTATGTAGCGATGCGGGAAAAACTCTATGTGAAAATGGAGGGTTGGGAGGAAAGCCACAGGTGGCCAGTAAACTAACAGATGTTAGGAAGAAGCAAGGAAGGATCGCCCGCTATAGGTTACAGTCGGGGGATAAGGAGGCAGGTTTGCATCAGAGTCCTGCCCGCACCCTGATTTTGGACTTCTAGCCTCCAGAACCATGAAACAATATATTTCTGGTGCAGTTTTAAAGCCACTCATACCTTGTTATAGCAGCCCTCGCAAACTAATACAGTATGTTTTCATAGTTTTCTCAGGTGCTCAGATTTCAATCTTTGCTTCCTTAGAGGGTGCTACTCAGATCAGCTTCTGCGTTCAAATATATTATGGGATGGGAGGCCAGGTAACAAAACCTGTTAGAAGTATTTGTAAAATTTTGGTAGTCTAGTTCATTAGGTTTAGTATATGGTAACCTATTTTCTGTGGTCCAGAGACTGCCTTTGCTTAATTTTGTATTTCAGATTTGGTGAGGTATTTCAGCTAATTGTTGCTTCTAAAAAAAATGGCTCCGGTCCAAGGTGCTTTGCTCTGCTTTTAAATATCTAGAACAGAATTTAAATCTTTTCCAAATGACCAAAGCTATAGATCCAATAAGAGAAAATTAAAAGTCCAAAAATAGTTGCACAGATTATCTGATTACTTCTATTATGCTCATGCCACTTGGTTCTGGCTTTCTTCCTTGCTGTATATCAATCATGTTCTCTGTTTACTGTGGCGGGATGATAGATTTTGGTTTTAGGCTACTCTCTTCTATTGAGTGGTTAAGAAAACGCCCCTTCTTTTTGGTTTGATCAACCTTCTCCCTCAGTAGCTCCCAAGCCCTTGCACATGTTCCCTGTTCCTAACTCCCATAGCAGAAGGGCAACCAAGCCTCAAAAACAAAACAGCTCTGTGGTAATGAGGGTATTAGGTTGATATGTTCTATTCAGCACCTGCTCCCAAGCTACCGAATAATGAATGAGCGTGAGTTACACATTGTGAAAACAGGAGACTTTGCCTTCTTTGTATTATGCATCAGGCCATTTGGAACTGTGCTTTTCACACAAGGCCACCCATTTGTAAAAACCCAGATGAAAAAGGCAAAGGACTGCTCGTTTCCCGGTTAACATTTAACTAGCCTGTGCCGAGCCTTTGACAATTTCTATAAGGTTAAGGGTTTCATTAATATGCAGCCTGTGACTTGCTTCAAATTAAACTTCACTCTTCCTAGCACACATCTTAGTATGAAGCTTAAATGTCATCCTTTCAGGTTTAGTCATTTAGCACATATTTTTTCAATTAGAGTTGACATTCAATATTATATTAGCTTCAAGTGTACAGTATAGTGGTTAGGCTTTTATGTGCTTTACAAAGTATTCCCCCCAATAAGTCTAGTACCCATCTGGCACTATATATAGTTCTTACAATATTATTGACTGCATTTCCTACGCTGGCCCTTGACTATTTTGTAACTACCAACTTGTACTTCCTAATCCCTTCCCCTTTGCACCCATCCCTCCAATCCTTCTACCATCTGGCAACAATGAAAGTGTTCTCATAAGATTGCTTCTGTTTTGTTTATTCTTTTAAGTGTCCATATATAAGTGAAAATACATGGTGTTTGTCTTTCTTTGTCTGATTTATTTCACTTAGCATAATACCCTCTAGTCCATCCATGCTGTTGCAAATGGTGAGATTTCCTCCTTTTCTATGACTGAGTCATAGTCCATTGTGCATATGTACCACGTCTCCTGCATCCAGTTGTCTATTGCTGCACACATAGTTTGCTTCCCTCTTGGCTATAATAATAATGCTGCAACAAACATAGTATTGATCCCTTATTGATATGCCAGGTACACATTTCTTCTGGAAGCTTTGCCCAGGACAGCAAATAAACTTCTTTCTCAGAAGCCTACAGCATAACTCTTTTTCTTAATCAATGGCTTAATTTGGGTCTTTGGCCCATCCCTGAACCAATAACTAGGACTGTGGGATGGGACTTTTCATAGCTTAGGCCTAAGTCACAGAAACTTCTCTTAAAGAAGTCAAGGGTGGAGTAGGCTTCCCCAAAGTACATGGAGGGGGGGGGGCGGAGAGAGAGAGTGTGGGTGTGTGTCTGAGAGAGAGAGAGAGAGAGAATGCTAGCTACCCAAATGAAAATTGGAATGATTATTAAGGGAAGGAAGCAGGTTTTGTTCGGAAGGCAATCACAATGAGCATTGTACAAGGTTGTAACTTGCTCGAGATCATAGAACTAATAAGTGCTGAACTGAGATTTGGACCTGGGCCATCTGACTCGAAAGTCCTCATACTTAACATCTAGGATCTACTGCTTCCCAAATAAGTCTAGTAGTTCCTGGGGTTAGATAGGACCATTTGTGGTTGAGACTATTACCAACATTATTTTATGTACTAATATATTCATATAACCTAAAATTCATTATGTATGTATATATACATGTATATGGTGTGTGTATATGCACGGACAGGCATACATACACACTATATAGTATAATACAGTATAGCATATAGAAGGCTCATGTTTGGTCCCTATGTTGGTTTGGTCATACCAGTTGTAAAAATACTGAAATACTTGTATTTCATTGCACTGGTTAATAAAGAGCTGCTGCCTGAGCCCAGCTGCTTCCCCAGTCCCTTTCCTGCCTCCCCCACCCCCTGTCTTCTCCTCTCCCATCTCACCCCTACCTCCCTGGTACAGCAGCTGAAGTGTTACCTCCTGGCCCAGAAGAAGTCCCTCAGAGACTGTTTCTATGCCTCTACCACTGTCCATTCTAATTGGCCGATGGCTGTGGTGTCCTGGTTATTAAATGAATATCACCCCGACTATCTATATATGTACTATATATGCCCACAATACTGAAAATGTAGTGTACTCTACCATAGGTATAGTTTACTCTTATTAGTAAGAGCCATCACTTACTGATGTGTCAGTGTACCCTAGTCACTGTTCTAAGTACTCTACAAGTGACCCATACTCAATTCTCACAGCAACCCCATGAAGTAAGCACCAGTAAAATCACCTTCCCCCCACAAACTAGCCAAGGTCAAACACGATCAGGATGGAGTTCAATGCTGGGTCATCTGGTACTGGCATCTCTGCTCTTTTCTTATGCTCTCTGACTGCCAAGCTATAGGAGATGCTGAAATTGACCTTGCCTTCTTCCTTGGTAACAGAACCCCAATTTGGCAGCAAGGTGCCCAGTCCCAGGTTGGGGGATGATTGGCTTTGTCAGTCATGGAAGATCTGTCCCCTCACCTCCATAAAGGCCTCCTTTAATGTGGGGTATGAGTCAGTGTGGCCAGTGAGACCTACAGGTGACTCTACTATAAGGGCCTTTGGAGAAATGTTTGCTTCCTGGATAAAATATTATAAACCCAACTGGAGCTGCCCGCTTCAGCCTCTTCCTACCCTAAAGGCCTGTGTAATGTCTGGAGCTGGAGCAACCACTCTGAGACCATGAGGCAACAAGCCAAGTTGTCGAGGTGGTGGAGTGAAAAGACAGAATGGGGCCGGGTCTTTGATGGTAGTTGGAACCACTCCATGGACCCAGACTGCCTCATTCTCCCACAGACTTTCATGGGCAAAGCACTGCTTGTTGGTGTCCACCTGCCAGCAACCACCAGGAATACACCTGTAGTCCAGCAAAGCTGAGTTTGCTGGTATTTGTTCCAAAAGAAAGACTGCATACACAGTGAAGAGTAGGGCGTCTCAGAAGGGCATGTTAGGCAGGGCTTGGATAGGACTGGGGCTCTGTTAGGTGACCTGGGGAGGTTTGAGGCATTGGGATTTTCCTTGGGTTTGGGTGCTCTCAGAGAGAGGGCCGATTCTATGACTGAGCATCTGAGTAGTTTTTTTCTGGGGGGGAGGAGGAATGGAGAGGGCCAGTGCGGTCGCTGGTCAAGACGCAGCATCACTCATGTTGGACGGGTAGGCGGGTATGGTCAGTTTTATAGTTTGTCCCATGCTCTTGCTTTTGTGCTTAGACATGATTCCATGATCACATGGTTGTTTTGTCCCCTCAGTCACAGTCACAGAGTGACCTTGTCCAACGCTGGTGGTCAGCAAAGCCCAGACCTTTGCAGCAGAGCAGCTCCCAGCTGACAGCCAGCAGAGGCTGCTTGTGCATATGCATACTCTCTGGTTAAGCCCATGGGAGCCAGATTTTTCGTCACTTGTAACAGGACCCATTTCTAACCAGCACACTAATTAATACCAGTGCCAACTAATCATCCCCATGCTGTAGTTTTGTTCATTTAAGCAATTTATAGGAGTATATTCCTGGCCCTGGATGGGTACCTCAGTCAGTGAGAGCATCTTCAAGATACCCCAAGGATACGGGTCCGATTTCTGGTCAGGGCACATACAAGAATCAACTAATGAATGCATCAGTAAGTGGAACAGCAAATCAGTGTCTGTCTGTGCCTCTATCTTTCGCTCTCCCTTCCTTTCTCTCCCTAAAAAAATGAATAGATAGATAGATGGGTGGGTGGGTGGATGGATAGATAGATAGATAGATAGATAGATAGATAGATAGATAGATAGATAGATAGATAGAAGCACATTCTTCCCCAAGCCTTCTTTGGCCACAGCATCTGCCAAGAAAAGTTATTTGCTGGATTTAATTGCTTTGCCCAGCTTCTATTTTTCTTCAATAGAGTTATTGCCCTTGACCTAAGGTGCCACACTTCTGCTCCCCTTTGTCTGTTTGCGTTAGACTTTACGGCCACACACGTATCCACCTGCAGTCCCTTTGCTGTGTCTCCTTCTCTGGCTCAGAGCCGGGGTCTACATTGACACAGCCTGTGCTCAAACCCTGGGGCCACCAGTCAGGAACTATATACGTGACTTAGAAAGTCACCAGATCTTTCTAGAACAGCGATTTTCAACTGGGGTGTTGCAAGAATTTTTAAAACGTGCAATATCTGACTATTTAGTCAGGGGCACTGACCTCTTTCCCCTTAGACTGTCAATTTTTTAAAAAATGACAACAGCCAACACAACAATGGCCATCTGGTGTGAGTGAATCAAAATTATTTTCATGGTTTCTGGCACATGATACATCGGGGTTGGCACTTTATTATAAGTTTGTACTCCCTGTAAGATATTAAGACAACACATCTTAGGGTGTGTGTCAGTGGGTTCCATTTTGTGACTTTTTCTGGCCAGGCACAATGCCTGATACTTTCCAGATGTCAGTGGGTTCATGGCTCTGGAAAGACTCAGATATTCATTTTTAAAAAAAAATTTCTTGGTGCTTAGGAGAGTCCATTTGTTTCATTTTCAAGTGACAAGTTTCTTTTTTCCTACTGCTAGAGAAGACACTATCAGTTCTGGAGTTGAAATAGAGCAAATTACTTTGCACGTCGAATCGAATGCCCCTCTCCTTTGCTTAATTTTAAAAAGCAACACCCCCCCTCCCCCGCCCCCCGCACGTCAGCATTGTCTGTTACCACCAACATCCACACTGATCTTGTTTCTTTTCGGTTTCCCTTACCTTGGAGACCCTTTGCCTTCCTCTGACTAGTTCATTTCTTTACTTAAGACCTTGTGGGTTGGAGGGAGAGACCCAGGAGACCTGTGTTCCGGCTGGTCTTTGTAGCCGAGTGATGTTGTTCAGGTCCCCGGTGCTCTGTGTCCTCGCCTGCCTGGTGACAGGATGCATATCTGTGGCCAGGGATTCTATGTGTGTGAATTCAGATGAAAGGAAACAATGGGAAGGGGTGGACACTGACCATTCCTACACTGTAAGGAAGCCTTGTCATCTAAAGATTCTGCTTCCAGAGATTGCAGGACGGTTAGCAATCTCAAATTACAGGGTCATGGTGCAATCCTGCTTCTCAGGCCAGAATTTCTACGCTGCTATCCTGTTGGATGAGCATTCTTCTCCTTCCTAGGGCAACTGATCTACTCTACGCCAGGGAGTGGGGACTTTTACGTTAAAAGACACGTATATATTATAGAGCAGGGTGCAAAATCTACATGAATTTTAAATATGCAATAGAAACTATGAAAAAGAAAATTGAGCGTGCTGCAGACCAATTTGAACCAATTAAAACAAACAAAAAGGCATTCACTTGGCAAGAAAAAAGTGGAAGAGGAGACCTGGGAAGTAAAAATCCAATTCTGGCAGCTTATACTTCTACCTCCTGTACCAAATCATGTGGTTTTGCTTACAATCACCCCTCACACTCCCCCACCTCACTTCCAACTCATTTCTTAACATAGACCTGTTTATGTGACCAATAACCTTTGTGTGACATAATATACTATGGAATTATATGTATATCTTTTCCCCTCTCAAGAGCCTGGAGAGAACCCAACCTAGGAGAACAGTACGTGACTCAGAGTTAAACCCCGACTGTGGTCCTGTCAGAAAGCCGGGGGACACCGACGGGGGTGGGTTTTGGTTTGGATACACTGATTTTCTTGTTCCCTGTTCTCACAGCACCCCGTATCGGATTGCGGGACGAGCGACTTGATCCTGGGTCGGCCTAGTGAAGGGATGTAATTAGCCTATTAAGTGCTGCTAATGTGCTGCGAAGTCACTGGAGTGAGAATGGGGATGTATCAGTTCCGCCTTGGACTGAGCTGCGGGAGCATTGCATTTCCATGCTGTTTCTGGTTCCCAGCCTGGGAATCCGTGGACTCAGCAGGATGCGGCCTTCCCTGTTTCCGCAGCGTGTGCAAGCCTGGAACTGTACGTTACTGCCCCCCGACTTCTACAGCCTCCCCTCTGAAACTGTGGGCCCAGACTGCAGAAATCACTTCTTTATCAGTCTTCCTCTGATATACGTTCACCTTCTTACTAAAACGATCAATATTTTAGTTGGCCAGTGCATCTGGCGTAGAAATACAGTGCATCTGGTGTAGATAGTGTTTCTTTTTTTGGGGGGGGGCAGGGCATGTTGTTCTTTGGTTTTTTGGTTTTTCTTTTCTTTAGGGAAAAAGAACATGTGGCCTATTATTCCAGAAGTGTGAGAACCAAGGAACCAGATTCACTCATTTTTATGACAAATGTTTACTTAAGCGCTTCCTCTGTTCCCGACACTTGGAGGAGCCTGGGAGCTACAGCATTGAACACTGCAGAAAAGATGTCCTTTGGCTGAGCACGTGATGGTCTCAGTGTGTTAGACATGCCAGTCTGGGAATTGTACTGGACAGAAAGTCATGCTGGTCAGTGGGGAGGCTTGAACAATGACAAAGGCATGATGAAGGAAATGAGGATGGGGGAGCCACTGGGTAGGAGAGGTGAAAAGATTACTGGAGGAAAGCCAGGGAAGGCTGGGAGAGGTTAAGGAATTAGATGGATGTCCCCACAGACAGTGCCATCACCAAAAATGATAAATAACACTGAGAGGGAACTCATGAGCTGTACGCCCCCATGTATATGTTAACCAAAGAATTTGTCCAGAAGGTAAATGTCCACATTTGAAAATCAGCTCGCTATTTTTGGATTTGAACCGCGCTTGGATGGTCTTTCTGAACCTGACTGTGCATAAGACGTTCCTAGAAGAGGCTGTGTTTGGACAGATAGTCTAATTATCATAGGACTGAGCTGGGCGGGTCATAGCGTCTGTGATTTTTAAAGCCTGCCTGGTGCTTCCAAACACATCCGGGTTTGGTAACCACCGAATTAAACCATAGTATAGATCGCTTTAAATGCAGCCATATTACAGGTTGCCTTACAGGACAGAAACATTTTAGCAAAAGTTATTTCATATTTAGGACTTATTTGAGAAGATAAGAAAGCGGCACTAAATTGCACAACCAGAAAACTGTTTGCCCTAGCAGGAATTTTGATGCAGCACGCTGGGCTTATTTTCACATCCTTTCTCCGGGTTCACGAACAAACAGCGCCATTGTCCTGCGGTTAGCCCTGCAGTGACTTGGAAGTCACCGCGTCACCATTTTGGAAAAACTACTCAGACTCTATGCCTGTATACTTTATTTTTATGTTAGAAGTTCACTTCTTCTTTTATAACTTTCTTAGGTTTTCCTCATAGTCCTCCTCTGAATTTAGTAGTAAACACACCTCTTTGCCACTTCAAGCCTTTCTGGCACAGTTCCTTATGAATCTTTCTTACCCTGTCCATCCCTGAAGGAACTGTATCTCGGTTGTCTTTATATTTCTGAAGCCCTAGCAGAGTGACTTACCAAAATAGAGAAATATTTGATGAATAAATGAATATGAGGTTGATGTTAAAAGTGTCACATTAAACTTGTTAGTTCTCTGATCTCTGTATTATTCTTTAAGCATCATCGTTTGTTTCTGGGGGAAGTAGCAAGTAGAATGCTATGTAGCTTTAATAAATAACAAAAGTGATGCTGAGGGATTTTTAGAAGCTCATAAGGTGTCAGACCCAAAGCGATCCATTTCCCCCAGCAAGCTATCATAGATTCAGGCCACAGAATCTGTATGCTGACCTTGCTACACCCAGGTCCCTTTCTTCCTGGCAGGGCTGCTCGGGGCCTCCTTCTCACTTGGCAAAGCATAAGCAGATGCCCACTGTGTGCAGTCTGAAAGAGGTAGTAGGATCCGAACACCTGGGCTACCTCAGGCTTTCAGCTGTAGGGTTTGGTGGTACCCCAGAGCACTCTGGTAGGTACTGTTAGGATTAACCAACCTTGAGTGCACTAGGCCTTCTCCTGGTACCACTGAGTCATGCACTTACCGCCCACCAGCCTCTCTGGGCTTATGTGATGAGGTATGACTATAATCTAAAAACCACCCCTGACATCAAGGAGCTCATAATCCAGTTGGGAAAAAAAGCAAATATAAATGATAAGTGTTATGACGGGAAAAGCGTGCTCTGCAGAGCACACAGAAGAGGCCATTGACTCAGAACCAGAAAATCAGGAAAGCTTCCTGCAGGAAGTGGCATCTGAGCTATGAGGTGAGGGGTGAATCTGCGTTTTCTGGGTATAGTGGTGAGGGGGGCTCTAATTCT
>VMDR010013547.1:0-24834 GCA_007922815.1 Macrotus californicus | reverse complement strand
AGTTCCTTGGGCATCCTTATAACCACTGTTTTGAACTGTACATCTGATAGATTGCTTGTTTCCATTTAGCTCTTTTTCTGAAGTTTTGATCTGTTCTTTCATTTGGGCCATTTTCCTTTGTCTCCTCATTTTGGCAGCCTCCCTGTGTTTGTTTCTATGTATTAGGTAGATCTGCTTTGACTCTGTGTCTTGGTAGTGTGGCTTCATGTAGTAGGTGTCATGTAAGGTCCAGTGGCACAGCCTCCTCTATCACCCAAGCTGTACTTGAGGTGCATCCTTCATGTGGGTTGAGCACACCCTCCTCTTGTAGTTGAGCCTTGGTTGCTGTTGGCACATCAATGGGAGGGATTAACTCAGACCAGCCAGCCCCAAGGGCTGGCTGGGACCACTGACCACCAACCTCTACCGTCCAGTCGAGGATTAGCTGTGTAGGCGCAGGGTGTGGTGCTCCAACATGGTCAGCAGCTATCCAATGGGTGCACTGGCCCTGGGGTTTCCCAGGTGATGCAGGCCAAGGTCAGCCCCCTCCGTCTTTAGCTTGGGTCACATCACCTGAGCTATTGAGAAACCTGAGATGGCTATTACTTGTGCTGGGCTTGGAGTTTGCCAGGCAAAGCCAAGCTGTGAATCTAAGCTGGGGCTGGCCCTGAGTTTCACTGAAGTCAGCTGTTGCTTATTTGATAGGATTTAGGAAGTTGTGAAACATGAGCCAAAACTAGCCATTCATATGAAAAAGCAGCTTTGGCGGGCCCATAAGTTGGGTGGGTCAGAGTCTCTGGGGACCTCCAAGGCAGGTCAAATCGTGTTACCCAGGTTGATGGAGTCTCAGATATGGCACCAGCCTACTGGCTTTGTTGGGGGAGAGTTTAGAAAAGGGACAATGGCCTCTGCTTGCCTTGATGCCAGACACTTCAGTTTTTCCCTGTGTACCACTGGTACCTTTTAAGCTCCAGTGTTGGAGCTCAGAGGGAGTGAGTCTGAGTAGGTGAGTCTGTGTGTGGATTCTTTAAGAGTTACTGCTTGGGGCTCCAGCAGTTTCTTCTACCAACTCAATCCCCATGGGTTTTTGCAGTCAGAAGTTTTGGGGACATATCTTCCTGGCACTGGAACCCTGGCCAGGGGGCCTGGGACTCGTGGCTCCTGAGATATCCCTTCTGAATTTTTATCCACCACACATGGGTGTGGGGCCAGCCTGTTCCTCATCTGTGCCCCTCCTACCAGTCTGGATGGATATGGTTTCTTTAATTCTGTAGTTGTCAGATTTCCATTCAACTCAATTTCTGACAGCACTCAGTGATGGCTGTTGTATATTTTAGTTGTAATTCTGATGTGACTGTGTGAAGAGGCAAGCCATATCTGCCTACACCACCATCTTGACCGGAAGTCTCACATAATATTTTAATAATGTAGACCAGGCATGTCCTCATCTATCTCCATGATCAGAGGCGACAAAGATGGCAATACTACTGACTTCTTGCTCAAATTTAAAAGGCTAAGTATATAGTGTTTGATAGTTGTATGCTTTACTCAGTGTCTTAAATATACAAATTAGGCTATAAAACAGATTTTACAAAAAGATGTGTGTATATTAATATGTACTTTAATCAGAAAATACAGTAGAAAGCTGTATGAGAAAGTATGATGTCATTTCCGGCCACAAAAGCACTAAAAAGTGATGCTGTGTTCCTGGAATGTAATTTCAGAATTATATTGTATGATTTCAATAAAATTGCTTTTTTCAAACACAAATTTTACCACTATGTTTTAGAATATCCACAGTATTCTAGACCTAACAAACGAAAGGGATAAAAACCACTAGGAAATGTGAGTCTTTAAGGAAAAAAAGAATATAAAGAACCTCACATAAGATTTGTTAATAGCCAGTTGCTATGTGATTAATTATATTGGGTTGGCCAAAAAGTCTGTTTAGTTTTTTTCCCATAAAGTAAAAGACACATTTTCATTTTCACCAATAACTTTATTGATTTGGATATTTTGAGTATGTTGGCTACATCCCACGTGGTAGAACGTTGATTGTTCTCAGTTAATGTCTCGATTTGATCGCTAACAACTTCAACTGGTTTACCCCAACTTTGGAGCATCTTCAGCACAGAACTTCCCAAACTACTTTTGACACATTCCATTAGTCATAGCACCTTCTCCACACACTTTTGTTTGCATCTCAGTTGCGTTTTTACCTTTCTTGAAATAATAAAGGCATAGTGTGCCAAAAATGTTGCATATTTTCTTCTATCTTCAATATTAAAATGGCTACACAAAAATGCACCAATTTTGATCAGTTTTTTTTTAAATGCATGCTGATATGACAGCTGTCACAATACAATCTAACAAAATTGTTTTCAAATGAAGTTAAAGACAACTAAGCTCTACTAGAGTCATCTTATGGAAAAAAACCAAATGAACTTTTTGGCCAACACAATCCAACCCAAAAACTACATGCCATGTATATAGCCTCGGCCTCCAGTACTAAGCTGAAAGGGTGAGGAAGTGTTCCTGAGGCACATGACACAGTGAGGAGATAGGTTCCTTATGTCTACTCCCTACATATTCCTGGATTGTCCAGACTTTCACAGGTCTTAATTACAGCCTACGACTGTGTTCCATTGAGACCATCAGGAGTCAGTCCTTTTAAGAGCCCCAAGCTACATGAATTTCTCACGACTAAGTACTGAGTCACTTTCTTGGCTTTAGATGATAAGCTCCCTTTACAGTGAATCTTTTAGTTTATTAACTTTAAAATACCAGATTATTTCTCATGTAAGTTTTTCTAAATATTATATGCTACCAAAATTTCTTAAACATGATACCCTGAACCAACTTTAGTGACTGAGAATCATCACTAAAAATGTTAGTTATCACTCAGTGATGTAACGGAGTGCCTTTCCCCTTGAGGTTGCTTCCATCGTGTGCCTATGGCTAACATCCCGCAAAAGCCCTGGTGTGCTGGCTCCGCAACAACTGCTGCCTCACTCAGGGTGTGCAAGCAGATATAGCAACTGCCAGGAAACTGACTTCCGATGCGCGGGGCGTGTTACCTTTACAACACTAAACATCGACTGTTAGGTCAAAGAAGTGGAATACAGATTCCTTAAGATTACACACTCTCCTGCCAAATAAAACTGTAATTTAAATACTTTTAAGTAATAAAACTACATGCCATATATATAGTCTTTAAACTTTCCTAACTTTGGAGGTGAAACAAGTATTGCATATCCCATTTTAATTTTCCCTAGACATGGCTACAAGAATACTTTGGGTCAAGTTTATCGATTCTTTTCCGTGTGTGTGTGTGTGTGTGTGTGTGTGTGAGAGAGAGAGAGAGAGAGATCGATCTACTGATTCTATTCTTTCTCCTATTGACTTATAGCAGTGATTTTTAACATTTTTCATCTTGTGGCACATATAAATTAATTATTAAAATTCTGTAGCACACCAAAAAGTGTATTTTTTGCTGATCTGACAAAAAATAGGTACAATTTTGACTCATTCACACTGGATGGCTATTATTGTGTTGGCTATTGTCATTTTTTTTTTAATTTGACAGTCTCAAGGGAAGAGGTCAGTGCCCCTGACTAAATAGTCAGGTATTGCATGTTTTAAAAACTCTTGTGGCTCACTGGTTGAAAATCGCCAGTGTGTAGTTACTGGCTATATCCCTTGTACCTAGCTCAGTCATTAACAAAGTCAAGATGATGTGCCAGGAATATTTGCTGAATGACTGTATAATCTGGGACCCTAAGACATTCTAATAGTATTTGTGGAAAGGATAGTGGGGAGATGAAAGGTGGTAATAACATTTGGGTTACAGGTCCCCATAGTCATGGTAGTAACTGTAGGCTTGGGCACGTCCATGTCCCTGCTGTTGGGGCCACTGCATTAACAGTGTGGTGGTATATCTCCTGTCCTAACGGGTCTGTGAGACTCACAGATGAATCACAAAAAAAGCTTGACACAAAGCTAATATCATAAAACATGTAAAAATGGTCTTAAATTAAGAAATTACCATTAAATTTGATCATTTCTGTGCTGAGCAATTCCATATTTCAACAGTGCCAAGATCTCTAAACCAAATTATGAAGCCGCTCATAATCCATCAGGGGGCAGTGACTAAGTGTTAACCTTTCTATTAGAACTGGATGGGCAGTGTCCCTTATTTCTATTCAGTGTAATGAGAAATGTCATTTGGGAATGACATTTGTAGAAAAACACAGTGTCTGAAGTTATTTTTTACATTTTAAGTATTTAGAATTACATTATGTGTTAAAGGTTTACCAATCATAATGAAAACCCTGTGTTTTATTATATAGTGCATAATATACACTTGCTATGTGATAGACAGAGGATGAGTTTAAAATTGGTAAAAAATATATACCTCTTTCAAAATTTCAGGTCAGCCACCAAGGGGACTTAGGCTGAGGTCATTCTGTACCATTCTGTGGCTGGACAGGACAAAGACGCAGGTGCTGCACTGACCACAAGAGAAGGGATGAAACGAGGTAGCAGCAACGAGTCAGGGTGATGAGAAACAGACTGATCTCCACTGGCGGGCTCTCACTGCTGGACTTGCTAACTACCACATGTTTGTCTTAGTTCAAGGCCAGTAGACACAAAGCCTTCTGGAAGCTGCTGCCTAGACTGGATGACTCAACAGCCAGCGAGGAAGGTGAACTGGCTTGAAGGAGGCATTCTTAGGGAATGGTCAAGTTTTAGAAATTAGTCATTCTCCACTCTGCTGTGAACTTGCACCGTGCTCAGGCTCTGATGCGGCACCGAACAGCTCGTGGACGTTGAGGGTCTGTAACAGGAATCTATGATGAGGGCCAAGGGCAGGGACACTGTGCTCTCAGGTGGCTGGGGGATAAAGCCAAGTAAGACTTATTATTACAAAAACTATATCAAAAGTTTGTAGGTAAACGTTTATATAGTGTTTACTTAAATACTGTGAGCTTAATTTTAAAAATCAATGGCTCGTATGTTTGTTCATATTTCCACAATGAAGATTAAGTGCCAAAGGCAAATATAAAGAAGACTGATCACTTTACGCTGCCAGGGTGGCTATGACAGAAACACAGTGACACGTGCTGGCGAGAATATAGAGAAACTGGCACGCTCCTGAACTGCTGGTGAAAGTGTAAAATGGTACAGTTGCTTTGAAAAAGTGTGGCAGCTCCTCAAAATGTTAAACAGAAGTTACCATGACCCCCACCAGTTCCACTCCCGAGAGTACACCCGAGACGACGGAAAAATCTATGCTCGCACGAAAACTTGCATGCAAACGCTCCTTGCAGCCTTATTCATAACGGCCTCAAAATGGAGACAATCCAAATGTCCACTAACAAATGTGACATGTTTAATATAATGGAGTATTATTCAGCCATAAAAAGAAGTGGAATATTTACACATGCTGCAACATAGATGAACCCTGAAAACATTATGCTAAGTGAAAAAAGTCATAGGGAACCACATATGATATGATTTTATTCATATAAAATACCCAGAATAGGCAAGTTCATTGAGACAGAAAGTAGGTCAGTGATTTCCAGGGGCTGGGAGGAAGTGAAAGATGACTCCTAATAGGTACAGGGGCTTCTTTTTGGAGTGATGAAATGTTCTAAAATTAATTGTAGTGATAATTCTGTATACTTAAAAACACTAAATTGTATACTTTAAAAGAGTAAATTTTATAATATATGAATTAAACCTCAATAAATAAAGCTGATTTTTAAGAATAAGCAAATAGACAAAAAAGTAAATAAAAGACTCACAAAATCAGGAACCTAGAAATGTTTTCCTTTTAGTTTTTACAATTCAGACCACTAATGATTAAATGCTAGAAATTTATACAAATGGTTTCTGCGATCCGGAGTAAGTTCTGCCTATAAAGTTCAATGTAAACTCCCAAACCAGTAATATCAAACCAGAAGAAACACTGACTTACAATTATAGACTTTCAACATTATAATTATTACTTTAATATGTAATATTAAAGTGAAGCACTGAAGTCATGAGTAGGGACACCCCCAGAGGGAGCAGGGAGTGTGGGCGGAGAATTTCTTGATAGAACCCTCTCCAGGGTGTAAGCATTCCCTATTACTCGTGACTATCTCATAGTCCTCGAGTGTGCTGGGAAAGAACCATTAATTGAGAACCAGGGCTCTTCTTACGTTTCTAAAAACGTAAGCATAGGTACTCCTTACTGCTATTAAAATAAACTTGGGGAGAGCGGCACTGACGCACAGGAAACACATGCAGTAAGACGTGCAAATCCACGACATTGAAGCGCAGCCCAGAGAAGCTGTTGCCTTCCTTGAGGGAGCTTGCTACTCTGGGATCGGTGGGACCCAAAGTAAAATCTGGGGGTAGGCATGCAACTCACATACAACAAGGGTCCACGTGGTAGTTTACAATGACATCGAAACAAATATTAACAATGATTTATGTGTTCCACAGAGGACTGGACAACTAAATCTGTACTTTATTGAAGTAGTGATCTAAGAACATATTAAAAGGTCATTTAGCATGTACCTATAAAGCACAAAGAAAAGCTGGTTTCTGATCCAGCAATTCCTTCTTTAACTGGAAAAGAAGCCTTTAAATATCCTATAGGGTGATTATTTTATTAATCCTTCCAATAACTATGAGTGATCTGGTGTGCAGCTGAAAGAGCAAAAGAATATCACAGGCCTTCAGAGGTAGAGTACAGCTTTGGGAATCTGAGAATTTCTTACAATTTTAAGAAAGATCTGGAAATCTTTGTATCTATGACTCTTCCTTTATTTCTATTCTGTTCTATTTAGAATGTAAATTTATGATCGTTTCTTTACAGTAATATTATGGATTGTTTCCATAACTTAACATCCTTTCTTGCTTTCTATTGGCTTTGTAGCGTTGTTTGTGGAAGACAAACAACCCAAAACCATTCTAGGGCTAGGGAAGGGATTAAGTCCCATACAGATGATCGTTCTACCCCAGGCACCCAGCCCCGCTCTGCCCTCCCCTCTCCTCCCAGGGAGCGGCGCATGCTCCGGTTCACTGTCCGCTCCCTGCTCTGCTCTGCGGAGCTAACAGTGGGCACCTGGTGGGAAGAATGGCACTATCCCACTACTTGCTGTGGATTAAAAAATTCTGACTTTATAAAATACAAGGAGGCCTTTAGATCAAAACACATTTGGTCATAAAATTTTAATAGATTAGAAATTTGTTAACCCCAAAGGTACCATCTTTAAAGTTGCAGCCCTAAATTCAGAATTTAAACTATGGCACAAGGCCAGGCTTCCATGTGCTTAAGAAGTATTAAAATAATTCCACCTAGTGTTTGGCATGTGAAACCTTGAGTTTATTGGCTTCATTAATGTGTGATTCAATGTCATGATAAAAGGGTAAATAGTTATTAAAATTCATCTAGAAAACAAAGTTAAAGCAAAACGGCATGCTGCTTCTCATGAAAAGAATAAGCAACTAAGCAACAAACTTTCAAAATTTTTCATAATAGATTTTACTCAGAACTAAAGGTATTTGTTTCTAGTAGAAACTCAATCTAACGACAAAAATTAGTGCAAACACTCAAGACTAGGAAGCATACAGAAAAGCACTTGCCTGGTGTTTCACTGGTTTAGGCGATTCCTGCTGTTTGTTACAAACAGATAAATGCAAATGTTAGCAAGCCTGGGTCTTTCCTGGCAGTAAGCCGCATCCACAGCACCCCGTCACTGTGCCAGTTAGGACTGTGAATGCTGGTGTGCTTGGCATATTTTCAGGCCATACTGACTAACACTCTGTACCTCTACAAATTAAGGACAAATGACATTTATATTCTTACCCCCTTTCTATCTTTAATTCTTCCCAAATGTCTACCCTCCCCGCAAGCTGCCGTGGGCAGTAGCAACAGGCTGCCCTGCGAAGCGCTCAAAGAACTACTAAAAATATTTGAGGGCCTTCTTTTGGTGGAAAATGAGTCTTCACAGGCACTGCTCACCCATTTTAACACTTCTCACCAAATCTTGGCAAGAAATTAGGCTTCAAACCACAACCATAATTCCAGTTTTCCCTGTTAGAATAACTAGCTGACAGCAATTTCCTGATCAAACAAAAAAAGAGGTGTTGGCTGGGGAATGGTGGGGGCAGGGGAGCTGTCCCTCACAGCGGCACTGAGAAAACCGGCTTCCTTACTGTTTCTGAAATTATAAAAGAATAAATGTAAGATTTAAAACTACCACAGGACAAAAACTTACAGGAATATTATGGTCCTTTCGTCCTTTATGTGAAGAGGCAACATGAGCAAGGTACTGAATGACCTTCTTAGTATTTTCTGTCTTCCCGGCACCCGATTCACCCCTGGAAGAAATATTAACATAGGCTGCCTTTAAAAAAGCATAACACACATATTCCAAAATTATACTTGACAAAATTAAACTGAACTGAAACAAGAATTATTAGAAAATATAAAGTACATAAATAGAAAAAAACTGTCAGCAGTCGTTAGAAAATTATTATTTTTCAATGGTATTAAATGAACCCAAATATTTTTTTTGGTAGAGGGCAGTAAGCAGACACAGGAAAATGTTCATAACACTTTTTTTCTTGGCGTTGTGGGTTCTGCCACAAAAGTACAATTTATTAGAAAGTTTGTGAAGAATTTCCTTAGTACCAGAAGAAACATATCCAGCACTGGCAATGAAACTCCTAAAACAAGTAAGAGAAGATAATTGAATCTGAAGGACCTGAGCGACCTGCTGGGTGCCCACTGATGACTGATGCCCATGCGCTGAGCCGGTCAACGCTTCCTCAGCTCATCCCTTACTCCAGCCTAAGGACGGTTCTCTCCCCTGCACTGTTCACTGCCAAGTACACATCTCAGTTAAACAGCTTCGCAGTGATTGCTGGCCTCCCACCGGGCTCCCTGTGGCAAGGACCGGGCTCTGGGCATTTGCTTACTGGTACATGTGTGTTCGTTTGCATAGGTTTCTGTTTGCTCTACACAACCTTGTGCAGTGTCGACATGTGGCCAACACGCTTTGTAGAGAAGATGAGTGAATACTATGAATTTCGTTATGAACTAGGTGGTGCAAATGCCATCATTTTATATGATTTATATTTTTAAACAGGCATTTTTCGCTTATTTCTACTGAGGGCTAAGCTTGAAATTCAGGTAAGCCGCTAGCATGCAATGACACCTGAATTGTGGTCTCTACTCAGATAGTTAAGGTTCCCTAAGACATAATCTAAGCAAACCTACTGTGACAATCAAAATCTCAATGTAGATCAAAATTGAAAACTTAATATATAATTACGTTTTTAAAAAACCAGATACTCAACACATTGCCAACTAATAACCCTCTAAGCCTGTTTTAGCTAAGGTATGAAAAATCTAATTTTTCGAACAAACTCTGACCCTTTTTTGGAATTGTACTTAGGATTATACTATTTGAACTGTCCACCAACTTAAATTTTTCAGTAGGGTTACTGCCTGCACTATCTTCCTAACTCTCTGCACACAGATACCCACAATCTCAACTGCAGAGGGGTTGGGCAAAGACACCCACCCTGGTGACCTACTAGTTGTACGGCTTTGAATAAGAAAACTACCCTCTCTGGGCCTCAGCATCGTCATCCGTAAAGTGTAGGAACTGGATTAGATCCTTTCTAGCTCCAAGATTTGATGATTCTACATACAACCCACTTTGTGCTTTACAAGAATATTTTATATATTATGCTAATTAACCATCATCTACTGATCCACTGAAATTCATCACCTTCTGTTTTGCCATGTGGAAGTTTTGACTCTTAGGTACTCGAATTTACGGACTTTGTTGTGAGGTTCCTGCCTGCTAGTTGTGCTTGAAAAGGCCTTTTCTGCTCTAAGATTATATCCATCTACATTCTCATTTTTAACTATTTACTCAATCTATCTGTATTTTCTTCCAGAACTCTGAGGGTTTCACTTTTCATAATTAAATCTTTAATCAATCTGAAAAAAAAATTATGGTTAGAGGTAAGGATTTAATCTAACTTCCCTCCAAACGATCCAGCCTATATCCCACTATCGATGGTTCACAAAGACAGTCATTACCCCGCGATGTGAAATGTTATCTTTATCTTATGCTCACTTCTACACATGGCTTATTCCAAAGCCAATACCATACTGCAGTAGTTTTGAAATATGACTAATCAAAGGGTCCACCATTTTTCTTCTCCAAGGAAAAAATACCAGGTAGTCTCAGGTTTATTTTTCAGATAAACTCCATGTCATTTTGTTCTGCTATGCCTCTCCCATTTCCTGCCCCAGCCAAATAAAAAAGAACAGGTGGAATTTTGAGTTAAATAATATTAATACATATGCTGTTTTTGGGAGAAATGATGTCTTCATCTCTGACTCTTGGGTGATTTTGTATTTTTCTAAGTTCAAAACAAGCAACGGCCATTTGCCTTGTTCTTCTTTAAAATCCTAGTGAATGCTGTTGAATACACGAATATCGGTCCTACGCATGTAATGTTATGTTTATTTCTAGGCCCCTTTAAATATTTTTTGTTCCTGTCATTAATGTATTTTCATCACCAATCTATTTTCTACCTGGCTATACCCACTGGTACACAGATAATAATTTCCATCCATTCATTCCACAAATATTTACAAGTCAACTTCTATGTGTTGGGCATTAAGTGCTAGTGATATAGCTGTGGAAAAAAAACGTCTTCATGGGAGCTCAAGTTGAGAAGAGACGGAAAATAAACAAGAAAAATAGGATGATTACAGGATGTGAGGAATGCTACCAGGAGGTGGAGAGGGAAGAAGCAGAGGAGAGCAGAGGACCCCTCCCTGCACATGTGAGGGTCAGGGAAGAGCTTCCTGAACCATGAGCAGGAACTTGCTGGGGACAGAGTATACAGGCTGATGGAAAAACAAACACAAAAGCTCAAAAGCGGAGAAAAGCTTGGTATATTCTAGGAACTGGCAGCCAGAGTGTGGGATGTGAAACAAACAGCCAGCAAGGCACCGGGTAGATGTGATGTACCCAGGGGTCAGGGGGAAGAATTTGGATTTTACTCATCTAATTTCTTAATAGCTATGGTAGTGGTTTCCTCTGCTTTTTTCTTAACTTTACTCAAAATACTTAGTGTTTCAAGGGTAATCATGATGTTGGCTGTCGGTTTTAAACAGGTGATTTTTATTATGCTAAGAAATGAGCCTCTCATTTAGATTGATGATGACTTGTTTTGAAAACGGTTATGCTCTGCCCATTACTTTTCTGCTCAGTTGGCCTCTGTGGTTTCTCAGCTAACCCCTGTCCCCTGGACATGCTTGTTTATCCCAAAAGCATCCTTTCACCCCCATCACACTTTCTGGGCTGCACTTCAACAACTGTTTGTGAACTCGGATACATTTTGCATATTTCAGGTCTATGGTAACTTTGCTATTGAAAATACTGCTTCAAAGTTAGATGTCTTCCAATACCTTACTGCTGAGTTCCCGGGAAGGGAGGATGATCAGCCTTATACTCTCCATCTTAAAATGGGATAACAGTCTCCACTGTATAAGGCTGTTGTGAAGAAAAAGTACCATCCCTCTAAAGCACATAACTATTATTCGATAAACATTATCATTATTGGCCCCTCCACTGTTCACCCACTAAACATGGGGCATTTGACTAGACTCCAATTACTTTATGAATCGATAGTGGTATAGATACAGTATAGTGGTTAAGAGTTCGGGCCATGGTGTCAAAATGACCTCCCCATATTCAAATCTTCTCTACCACTTCCGGGCTACGGGGCTTTGGGCAAGTTGCTTACCTCTTTGAGCCTCAGTTTACACTCCTTTAAAAATGAGATCAAGTAGGACTGAGATTACGCATGTAAAGAGCCTGGCACTGCAGCTGGCCAAGTCTCTCGATGAACGGCTGTAGTAGTGGAAATAGCTATGACGATGATGAACCATGGTGATGATAAAGATATTTATTAACAGAAGTTTTATAAAAATCTCTGACTTGAATATGAAAGAGGTGGCTGCATCAAAGAAAGAAAATTCTTGGAAAAAGAAGTTTTTTAAAGAGGGCAATGGCACATCTGTCCCAGATGGAAGCAAAGAAAATAAAACAGCTTGAACAGAAGTAACGGAAAAGGAACCAAAAAGAAAGCTCAGCAGACTTCCCTTGAAGAACATTAGGAGAATCTTGAGAGGAGAAGAGGACAAGATCTTAGAGAATAGGACGAAGGGAATCCGACCTCATTTCCACTAACAACGCACGATCTGCTGATACAACAGTTCTATTGGTGAGTGGCTGCTCATTTCATGGCTGGTCTCCGCCGTACAAGGGCAGGGCTACCAGGAGAACAAAACAAGGAGCCTGCTGGGAGGGGCGCCCTGTGTCTGTGGCAGCACTTTCAGAGATAAAAGATCAGGAATTTCTAATCTGAAGGCATCTGCACTTTCTAGAGAGGTCTGTGGCTTTCACTGGCTGCTCAAAGGGATGTGCGATCCAAAACAAAAAACAAGGGACAGAGCAGTAAGTAGCAGTGAAGCAGATCCTTAGCAAGTGACCAGTTCTGGGGTCTGTCTCTGAATCCCTCTGGACCGTGGGTGTTTCCCCAGTTAGCAACCCCTCTCCCAGGTCTTAATCAGGCTTGTTTTTATTCTCTCTGGCTATTTGTAACATCAAATTCAGTCTAGCTTCAAAAACACCCTTTGCCTGAAGTTCTTGCGTTAGATGACCTCGATCTGAAAAACAACATATATATGACACATATATATGTAAAACAGTCGATTTCTTCTAGTTTCGAAACTGTTGGAACGCAGGCTACTAGGAACAGCATAAATTTTATGATCAAGATAGGCTTGGGTTCAATTTTTCCATCACCCATGCAAACAGGAATAACCAGGGTGTTGCAAAGATTAAAAGGGGTAATATCTGCAAAGATGTTAGCTCCCTTTCCTGGCAGGTTTGCCTAGCATATTTCAAACTTAGAAATATAAGTTGATTTACATACTTCTTTTTCCCCATAACATAGCTAACATTGAGACACAGCTACAATAATCTGAAAATTCCCATAGGTTTAAGACTTGAGAACATCTAAAGCAAAGAGTCATGAGGAAAGCAAATTGTGGTCTAAAAAAGCTGACTGTCTGACCTGGGGTCACAGAGCTTGTTCACAGGACAGGTGTGACAAGAAAGAGTCCTCGATTAATACTAGTAAGGATCTGACAGCACAGTGATATTTCCACCACACCACACTTTTGCCTTACTTTTTTTTGTTTATTTTTTAATGAATTTTTATTTTTTTATTTTTTAAAAGATTTTATTTATGTATTTATTTAGAGAAGGGAAGGTAGGGAGAAAAAGAGGGAGAGAAACATCAGTGTGTGGTTGCCTCTCACAGGCCCCCCACCAGGGACCTGGCCTCCAACCCAGGCATGTGCCCTGACTGAGAACTGAACCAGAGACCCTTTGCAGGCCGGCACTCAATCCACTGAGCCACACCAGCTAGGGCTGCCTTAGCTGTGTTTTTCAAGACTGTATTTTTTAATAGCAGTTTTTGGTTTACAACACAATTGAAAGGAGGATACAGAGATCTCCCATGTGCCCCTGCCCCCGGCCCCCCGGCCCCAACGTGCATAGCCTCCTCCACTGTCAGCACCATTCAGCAGAACGGAACAGTTTCTTTTCAACCCAGGAGGAGACCAAAGTTCATAGTTTACATTAGGGTTCACTCTGGGTGTTATAGATTCTACGGGTTTGGATAAATGTAGACTGACTTGTATCTCCTATGACAGGATAATGCAGTGTTTTCACTTCCCTATAAACCCTCTGTGCTCTGCCTATTTGCCTCCGACTCCCTCCCCCCGCCCCACAACCACTGATCAGCTTGTTGCCTCTACAGTCTCGCCTTTTCCAGAATGTCCTCTTGGTGGGATCACATAGTATGCAGCCTTCTCAGACTAGCTTCTTTCACTTGGTAGCACACATTTAAGGTTCCTCTGGGTATTCTCATGGCTTGAGAGCTCATTCCTTTTAGCACTGAATGTCTGGATGTACCAGTTTGTTTATTCATTTACCTACTGAAGGACATCGTGGTTGCTTCCAAGTTTTGGCAATTATGAACAAAACCACTACAAACTCTTCTGTGTGGACTCCTTTGGGTAAATACCAAGGAGTGTGATTGCTGGATTACACTGTAAGAGTATGTTTAGTGTTATAAGAAGCCACCCAACTGTCAAGTGGGTGCACCATTTTGCATTCCCACCAACAGTAAATAAGAGTTCTTGTTGCTCCGCATCTCATTTGTTGTCAGTGTTCCAGATTCTGGCCATTCTAGTAGGTGGGAAGTGGTAATATGTGATGTGGAACATCTTTTCATATGCTCGTTTGTTATCTGTGTATCTTCTTTGGTGAGGTGTCTGTAAAGGTCTTTGGCCATTAAAAACATTTTTTTAAATATGTTTATTGATTTTAGACAGGGAGGGAGGAAGGAAGAGAGAGACAGAGAGAGAAACATCAATGTGAGGGAGAAACATTGACTGGTTGCCCCCCATATGTGCCCTGACTGGGGATCAAACCCCCAACCTAGGTATGTGCCCTGACCAGGAACTGAACCCCCAATCTTTTGACGACATTCCAACCAACTGAGCCACCCGGCCAGGGCTCTTTGGCCATTTATTTGTTTTTTTTTTTTCCCTTAGTGTTGAGTTTTAAGAGTTCTTTGTACATTTTGGATAACAATCTTTTATATCATCTTTTCCAAAAATTTTCTCCCAATCTGTGGCTTATCTTCTCATTCTCTTGACAATATCTTTTGCAGAGCAGTTTTCAATTTTAATGAAGTCTAATTATCAATTATTTCTTTCATGGATCATGTCTTTGATGTTGTTTCAAAAAAGGCAGCTAGGTTTTCTTCTAGGAGTTTTATGGTTCTATATTTTGCATTGAGATCTATGATGTACTTTGAGGTCGTATACATAAGGGTGTAAGTTCTGGATCCAGATTTATTTTTTTTGCATGTGGATGTCTAGTTGTTCCAGCACCATTTGTTAATGAGACCATGTTTGCTCCATCATATTGCCTTTGATCCTAGATAGACACTTACAGGGTCTATTTCTGTGTTGCCTGAGCTATTTGATCAATTCTATTGATATGATTATCTTAACATTTTAAAAATATGTTACTCATAGAGAGAATCAACTGTTCTATATCCAAACTGGCTTGGTTGTCACCATTTAATGTGATATTTATATATGATAGGTAAAACTCCTTAACAAAAAATATCGTCACACCCTGACAGAAGGTTGAAACAACCATTGTTTCCTAATTGTTGCATTATATTCAAATATATTTTAAAGGAAATAACTTGAGTTAACCAGAAGTTAGTCATAGCATGAAAACAGAGTGTTCTTTAAAAGGGGGGCCTTAACCAACAAAGTAAATTCATCACCTGGAGTGACTGTTTTGTGAATTTTAATTCTAATAAGAAGGAAATTCAACAGGATTATACTCTTAACAGGGTCTCACTTCCACTGAGATGGAGGAGCACATGTGCGAGAGACGTGCTCTCTGACGATGAAGGAAACCCTGAGTGTCTTCACCGAAGCCCTTGTCAGGACACTAGAACAGTGACCAAGCAGGTGGCCTGGACCCTGGAGTGGGAGCTCACGCTGCCTGGCCTGAGTCTGCAAAAATAAAGGGGAGCTGGGGAGTTTCAGGCAGATGCGGCCAGGGGGTAAATTACATGTCCATCATTTTGAGGAGAAAAGTAAATTAGAGAGTAAATGACTAAAAAGTAAACCTTAATCAGATAAGCTATCAAACTACTTAAGGAAAAGCTGCTTCCAATTGTTTTTTCTTTTTATGATGCTCTGCAAACATACATCCTTAGTATAAAATAACTACTAAATAAAGTTGACTAAACAATTATTCTCATACAGAAAACTTAATTAGGTTGGCTATGTACTCAATTTAAGAAGACTCTAGTTACACACTCTTGGAGTTCTTTATGTGGTGGGTTCTTAAAGGTACCATAGAACATATTTTTCTTAAACCTAGAACACATTTGTTCCACATAGTCATATTTCTATAGCTTATACTGGATATAAACACCACAGGTGGTTATTAAATATCTACCTAAGAATTAAGAAAGCATGGCTACACTACAAGAAGTGCGGGCAGGGCTTGGCTGGAAGGGTTCGGAAGGGAGCTTTTGGGGTGACGGTAACAGTCACGTTCTCTATCTTGATGGGGGTTAGGTACACAGATAACTCAGCACCTGTGCCCTTAAGATTTGTGCATTTCATTATGTGTACATTGTCTCAAAAGATAAAGAAGAAAATTCTGGACTTTAGTTAATGTTCTGTATGCTGAGGTTATTTAAGGGGAAGGGTATGGATGTCTACAATTTAACTTGAAATGCATCAAATGAAGGGATTAATAGCCCGTCAAAGTGAGATGAAAACTTAAACTGAAAACATCTGAACAGTCAGCAGCCACAGCAAGAAACATTATCTAACCTTAAGCAGAGCCTCCTGAAGACACAGCTGCCATGGGATCCCCATCCAGACAGTTTCCCGATGGGAAGAGACTGACCCGTACACCATGAAGTGTAAATTCAGTGGTCTATTAGCATCATGAGGCCCATACTCCCCCCTTGAGGCCCTAATCGTCCCACTTTGCCCACCTTTTTTGCCAGTTTAGTATATTTTATAAGCCTCTTACTTCTGGTTCTCCTGCAAGTTGCGCACCACAGGCATGTGTATGTAAACCTTGCCCTTCCTCCTGTTAACCTGTTGTCAGCTAATTTGCAGACTACCCCCTCAACCACTGGACCCAAGGTGCGAAGTTAGTTCTCCTCTCACGAAAACAATAAGATGGATTGCTGGCTAGAGGAATGAACTGACTAATAGATAATAAAGCAAGTATAGCACAATATTAATGGCAGAATCTAGGTGGTGGATGTATGGGGCTTGAATGCGAAGTTCTTTCAACTCTGCTTATGTAAAAATAAAACAAGATGTTCAGAAAAGGTGAAAGAAAAAAGAAGAAAGGAAAGAAGGAGGGAGAGAGAGAGGGAAAGGAGAAACAAAACAAACGTGGTACTTGACTGCTACTTTGTGCCCAAGAGATAACCAGCTGCTAAGGAGACTTACCTCATAAACCCAAGCCTATAAATTGATGAGAAAGTCGGTCTAATATAAAAATAACCATCTGATTACAAGTGTTAGTGCCTGTAATGGTCACTTTTGGTGACAAAAGTCAATCAGTGCTCACTAACCTTTCGTTCTGTTCAATGGCCGTCACTTCCCCCCCAGAAGTGTTTCCTGCTCCCAGACATCCCAAACGGCCATCACAAATGGTCACCCAAGCTCCCACCACACAATCAAGGAGAGCAGGTGTCCTGCACCTGACCCCCTGCTTACTGTGCACAGCCCTGTCCTGACTTTGAGGCTGCAGACAGGGACACACAAGTCCCATTCCTCCCCAGCTCCCGGGCAGAAATACATAGCTCACTTATGCTCATTTCATGGAGCGTCTCAGTGACTAGATTCTGGTTACGACTTTCCTCTGTCAACTCGTGCTGTATAATAAAGAATTTGAAAAAAAGAAAGAAAAAGAAAAACAAAAGAGGGAAAAAAAGAATTTGGCTGATCTTTGTCCCTGGTTCCTGGGAGGGAGCCTTTAAGTCCTTGGAATGTCTCTGACTCACGTGGGCCCTGACAGTTTATGCTAATGAGGTGAGCCGGAGTGGCACCAAGCAGGTCCAGCAAGGGAGCTGGCTGAAAGAGCACAAGGGTGATGACAGGTGTGGGCTGATGAACCATGCGACATCAGCCAGGTCTCCTGGGAGGGGAGTGGGCTAGAGACTGAATTCAACCTTGTGGCCAGTGACTCAATCAATCATGCCTACATAATGAGTCCCAATAAAAACTCCAGACTTGGAAGCTTAGGGGAGCTTCCTGGTCGGTGATGTGCCGGTGAGGGAAGGTGAGGAAGTGTCCGGGAGACTCGGAAGCTGAGTCTTTGGGACCCTCCCAGACCCTACCCTCTGAGTCTCTTCTTTTGGCTGGCTCAGAATGACCATTCTAGAGAACCACTGAATCTGAAGGGGTAGTGGCAACCCCCAGATTTGTGTTATTTTGTCAGAAGTACTCATGGCCTGAGAACCCCTGAGCTTGCAGCTGGTGCCTATAGTGTGGGCACCATGTGGAGAGTGTGCTCTGGGAGGTCAGCTGTGTCAGAACTGCATTGCAACAGACAACTTTTAAAGGATGTTTGCAGGCCCTGGCTGGCGTGGCTCAGTGGATTGAGTGCCAGCCTGTGGACCAACAGGTCGCCGGTTCGATTCCCAGTCAGGGCACATGCCTGGGTTTCGGGCCAGGTCCCCAGTTGGGGGCATGTGAGAGGCAACCACACATTGATGTTTCTCTCCCTCTCTTTCTCCCTCCCTTCCCCCCTCTCTAGAAATAAATAAATAAAAACAAAAAAAAAGATGCTTGCAGATCAGGTTATCAGTAAGTGACCTTTTTTTGGAACAATCCAAGCCAAGGTAATTTTTTTTTTAAAAGAAGAAAGAGATTACTCTAGAATATAGAATCAAAATTAACAGATATAACAAATGCAAGGAGTGAAGGTTGACAGGATCATGGATTTTAAAAGTTACAAAAACATGTTGAGGACTACTACAAAAATTTGAATATGGATTCTGTATGAGATGCTATTGCTGAATCAGTGTTAATCTTCTTTCTTAAATGTGATGATGGTCTGTGTTCAGGTGGAAACCCCCTTCTCCTTTGTTCTTAAGAGATGCCTGCTGAAGTATTTAGGGGTTAAGTGTCCAGATGTCTGCAACTGACTTGCAAATGGTTTTTAAAAAGTGCTTGTGTGTGTGGACAGAGTGAACCGACAAATTTAAGTGAAGGTTATATGGGTATTTAAAGTACCATTCTTTCAACTTTTCAGTCAAATTCAGGTTTGAATTTTTTAAATCAAAGGAGACATGCATCAGAAAGGTTAAAAAAGGAAAAATGAAGTAAAGAAAAGGCGGTAAAACTTTTTGACATCATTGAAGCTGGGAGATGGGCATTTAGGGGTCACACGCTATTCTATTTGTGTGTAGGTTTGCAGCTTCAAAATAAAGTGTCTTTTTAAAATGGTACCAGAGTTGACCCTCTGAAAATACATACAGTATCATTAGTTTATAAAATTTTCTACTCTACAACTGAAGCCCGTCTTCCTAGTTTCTACTCAATTATGAGACTCATTCTTTTGTTTGGAATGTTATCCATTTCCTAAGTACATATTACTGTCCGCCCAACCCCCCGTTTCCTCTGTGCACTGTGCCAGGTTCCCAAGGGAGAATTAAAAAGCAGTCCAAGGTAAGTCAGTTCCTACCCCACCATGTGGTTGTAAAACAGTATACATATGGCCCAAATAAGGAATGTGACCCAAATAAAAAAGGACCTGATGCGAGGAAAGCAATGTGGGCTGGAACTTCTTGTACAGGTGGGATTCAAATTGGGCACATTTCCTTCCTGGAGGAAAAAGGAGGCTAAAGGCAAGGAAGTCAGCTGGGACCCACCAAAATGAGTGAGCAGTTAGGTGATGGGTCAGGCTAGGGGGAGGCAGAAAGAAGAAATGTCAAATGGGGTGACTAACTAGAAACAGGGGCATAAAAAAGAAGGGGGGAGTCAAAGCAGACTGCAAGATTTTAAGCCGTAAGTCCTGAAACATAGGGTTGATGACAGAAATAAGAAAACTGGGAGATGCGTTGTGTTTGTATAGGAATAAAGGTTAATTCTTGGGCATGTTGAGTTTTAACTGGCATTGATGCCCTACCTCACACCTTATGCTCAAGTGACTTATAAGTCGCCTGGTACTATTTCTCATCTGCAGTCCTCTATGTCTGGAAGGTGTATCTGGCCGCCCTTGTACACATGGCACGCTGATTCTTTAAAAAGCCACCAGGGATTATGACAAGGATGAGAGTCTAAAAGCCAACCTGGTTGAGTGCCTGCCCACCTAGCTAGGAATCCCTTGGAGGGCAGTAAGTACCAGCCACGGCTGCTACTGCCCAAGGCCCAGTCCCCCTCTTCTATTCACCAGAGGCACAGAGACATAAACACTTCTGGGACTCCTTCAGACTTATACCCCCAACACCACCCTTGTTCACTGCTATGAATGTCAGCTCCTCTGGTCACTTTTCATTCTTACACTCTGCTCTCACACTGTGTTTCCTTTCTCCTAATACCAAGCCGTTATTTTCTGCCCCCACCTCACCGTTCCTCTGTACTCTCTGGGACCCCCAAACCACAGTGAGCAAAGTTACCTGTATCCTCCGCCATCTCACTGAGCTGCCCCTCCTCCTGCTGGCCTCACTGAGCCCTGGGGCTCCCCTGGGGCAGCCTTCTCCGGCGAGTATCACCTTTCCCCCACATCTAACGCACGCCCACGCGCACGTGTGCGTGCGCGCACCAGTCAGGAAGAAAGTTGGTGGTATCCTTTTCATTCTCTGTAATGCTGTTTCCAGACTCTCTTATTATAAAAGCTCCTCCTGATGTCACATACAGTAGGAGCACTGGTTCCCCATCTGGATTTATTTTGACTAGTAAGATCATTAAAAACAAGAAAAACCTGTTATTGTTTCAAAAATGCAAGCAGTTCTCACTGCAAAAAACTGAAGCGCATTACCTCGGAATAAAGAACATTCCTCTAAGCCTCCTGAAGTGTTCACTGGTGGCTGCTGCTCACATCGTGTGCATGTTGCCAAACCCCACTTCTCCTGAGAACAACATCCCAAGCCCCAGGCCTCCTGGCTCCTGGTGCCCTCCTCCTACCCCTCCCCTTCACTTACCCACTCCTGCTGCCACATGCTAGGTGTTACCCTCTCATCTTGTGTGGCCACACGGCCTACTCTTCCTGCTCTGACACTCCAGGATCCCCAAGATTATCTGTTCCATTTCCTCCAGACCTCTGGTTCTTTGACCCATGTTCTTCCTCCCTATCATTTCCCTCCTCTTTGCCCATGGCCCACTGTGGTAGCTTCTCCTGCCCATTTCCTCAACCTTGTGCTCCACTGCCCCCTATTTGTACCCACTTGCAAAAACTGCAGCTGTTCCACCTTTGGTGGACTGGATCTGGCTCCATTCCACACCCTGATGGTGGACTAAGCAAGGGCCCCAGTTGTTTTAGATCCTGCTGTATCTACTCCCTTTGGCAGTGTTTCCCACAAAGACCCTGGTCCTGGCCATGTGTCTTGCTTGGGAAGGGGACAGCAGTACCTGTGACAGAAGCAGCAACCTGAACGGTCCCACATCAGAGCTTGCTCTCTTATTGCCCTTGGAGCCCTGCTACTGTGCTAAAACCGGAGCTAGGCAGCGGACACTGGGAGGGCATGTGGAGAAGGGACCGAGGCACCCAGCCAGTCATCAGAGAGCCCCAGGTAGCCCCAGCAGGCGACTGCAGGTGCAGGAGTGAGCCCCCAGTGAGACAGCTCAGTCTGGCCCAGGTCAGCAGAACTGCCTGGGTGAGCCCAACCCCATTGCTGGGAAAACCGTTTTAAGCCGTTAAATTTCTGGGTGGTTTGTTGTTTAGGAAAAGCTAAACAATGCTGGAAGAAATTTTATACAACAAAGTGGACTACTGTCAGCTATTTCTCCCTCTCCTCTCTTCCAACCCATCCTGCCACACCTCCCCCTGCCTGTTAGATGACACACGGTCTACACTTCGTAGAAGAGAGAAACCGTTAGATAAGACCCTTTTCAATTCCCAGCCTCCCTGCCCCACTTACCGATATCAGGACCTATCTGCCTCCCTGACCTGCAGGGGAGTCCTAGCTCCCTCTCATCAGCATTTTCTCTCCCCCACATTAAAAACACCACCAATAACAACAAAACTTACCTGTTCGACTACAAGCATACCTTGTTCTATCGCACTTCACTTTTTTGTGCGCTTCACTAGTATTGAGTCTTTTACAAGCTGAAGGCAAGCCCCTCCACCAGGAAAAAGATAACGACTCTATTTACTGCGGTGGTCTGCAGCTGAACCCACAGTATCTTCGAGGTACACCTGTGCTGCTGCTTTCAGTTTCTCAGCTATTTGAAAATTGCTTTTTGATGTTTTTAAACAACTTCTTTACTTCTCCTTCACTTCTCAACTGCGATCTGCCCTCTACCTTCCTCCCTGGTCCACTGCCAACACCTGTCACACTCACTGCTAAGACCTATGCACAGGTTTCCGCTTATCTCACTCAATCCCAACAGCATCTAATAACACGTTGACCACTCCCCTCTTTCTTGAACTCTCTCCCCCGCTTGCTGCTGTGTCACCACACCCTCTCGCCCTCCTCAGGCCTCTGTAGTGGATACTTTTAGTTGCCTTTGCAGCTCCTCATCCTCTGCCTGACCCTTAAACGTCACTTTTCCTCATGATTGGCATGCCCTGCCTTCTCTCTCAACACATGCTTCTGAGGCGGTCTCCCAAGCCGGCTTGGCTTCCGTTACCATCCAGGCTGCTGACTCGTCAGATCTGCATTTCGGCACCGGGCTCTCTCTCCGGGCTCCAAATCCACATACCCAACAGCACAGTGGACAGCTCCACTCAGATGAGCCACAGGCACCTCAAAGTCAATGTGTCCTCAACCAACTTCATCATCTTCCACTCCAGACCTGTTTTTTCTCCCCCCTTCCCACGTCAGGGAACATCCTGAACTCATCGTAACTCCACCTTCTCTCTCAGCTCTTCTTTCTTAGGCATACAAGTCACCAAGTCCCGGTGAGTCTGTCTCCTCAACTGAACACCACTTAAATTCACCCACTTTTCTCTAGGTTCATGGCAACTTCTCCACCTGAAGTTATTACCTACCAGCTCTTGCCTAGATAACCGAACAGCCAGCCTCCTTGCTGGTCTTGCTGTTTTAACTCTCCCTTCAATCCATTTTTTATACTATAGCCAAAGTGGTCTTTCTAATGTGCAAATCGGATCATTTCCTTCTGTGGATATTGTTTTATTCAATCTTGAGTTTCTAGTACTTAGCATACGGCACACAAGGCACATAGTAACCGATAACATCTATTGGGTAACATGGATAAGTTACTGGAACGTTTAGCTGGTCAACATTTGGACATACAAACCGCAGATGCCACAGATTATGTGTGAAAAGCCCAGTTTGACAATCAAACAGTAAGACCAAATTTAAGCAACTTATATAATCTTAGTCCTAAAACAATAATGACAAGGTTTACATCAAACTCTTAAAAAATACCACTCCACTTTACCCCCTCCCTCCATACAAAAAAACTAATCGCTTTACTTTCCAACAGAATCAAAACCAAATCTGAACATTCACCATTTACTTACGTGCAAAGAATTGACTGGTCCTCACGATCTAGAAAACAAAACCAAACAAAAGAAGAGAGTTACCATTTGCCTGGTTTTTAAAATATCTGACACAATAAAGTTACAGTAATAGCCCATTAGTAACTCTAAGGCCAAGTTAACTCTTCCCCAGCCCTGTTACATCGTCCGGCCTAGCTCACTTATTCTTTTGCCCGATTCTCTGGGAGTAAATAACAACCCAGGCGTAGGAGACTTTATATGCCTAATCAACCTTGACTCTTAAACCTTCATACTTATCAAATTCAGCTCAGAAGTTTTGTAACAATGTACCTCCTGGAGCTCCACCTTTGCTAAATCATTTTCAGGAGCTGTAGTAATGGAAAAAGCCCGCTTTAAACCAACTCCCTAGGTGACTGAGGCAGGGCCACGCTTGGAAAACCAATGCCTCTCAGAATGGCTTCCAGAATACCCACGACCATTATTAATGTGACTTAAAGGAGGAAAAACTAGTATCGAACACTGAGTAAAAAAGAAGGTTGAAGGAGGATAAACATCTACGTGAAATTTAGCCACTATTAATTCAAAATGTTCCATATACGAAAAATAAGGAAAGAAAATACAACGAAAAAAGTTTAACATGATTTTAAGGTGATTAATGATTTAAGTATTCAACTCAATTTTTAAATGAAAAGGTGAAATTCAAATCCACATCTAGCCCATGGGCAAAACCACCAACGTAGGGTGTATGATTTCCAATCACTTACGAGCATCACTACTTCTAGTTTATAGAGGAGAAATGTTCTCCGAGGAGGTTAGGTCATCTTCTCAAGTCACACGGCCACTGAAGGGCAAGGATGCTGGGGTGACAACCAGCTAGGTCTGCTCCTAGCGCCTGTGTTCTCCACAAGCTCTGCTAGTTTTTGTCACTCCCTCATGCTGCGCTTGCTTTCCCTCTGGTGTTTGCCATCCTGTGCCCAGTGAGGATCTCACAGAAGTTCAGGCACAAATAAATGTCATAAAGGAGAAATAAATAGTTCATCACTATGTCATACGCTTTTCATATAATTTTAGCAAAATAAGAAAATCCATTCATATTTTCTATGTATAAACTAAGTTATATTACTGCCTGGTCCCCTAAAGCCCAATTTAATTCCTAATACAAGCACACCTCAGAAATACTGTGGCTGGGTTCCAGACCACCACAATCAAATGAATACTGCAATTAAGCAAGTGGTTATCTTTTTGCTGGTGGAGGGTCTTGCCTTCAATGTGTTTTTTTTAAAGCAACACCTGTGGAGCACAACCCAGTGCAATAAAACGTGGTATGTCTGTAGCTCCTACCCAGTCCCTTCCTTCTGGCTGCTGGAGGCAGCATTCACAGCACACACTTGGTGACTGCCTCCGTTGTTGGTTCCCTTTCCCAGAGGTCCTGCCGTTATCACTCCTCTGACATGCTCCATCCAGATCCACAAATACTTGGATATCTCCAAGTGTCCTTTCC
>VMDR010013546.1:0-24843 GCA_007922815.1 Macrotus californicus | reverse complement strand
GTACCCATTTTGGAAAACTGTCATTATCTACCAAGTTGAAAACACACATACCCTAAGATCCTATGAACCCTGAATCTTTATATATTCGTTATATATTCTGTATATAGTCAAAGCAATATAGGACCTTTGTCAGTCACATGTGTTGCATATAATTGCCCTCTATGGCTTTCTTTTTTACTTTCTTAATGTTATTTTTGGTGAATATAAGTTTCTATTTTAATATATTCATAAATATTAATATTTTCCTTTATGGTTACTGCTATTTATATTCTATTTAAGAAGTCTTTTGTTATCATGAGATTGTGAAGATATTCTTTTATACTATCTTCTAAGATCTTTATTGTTTTGCCTTTCCTTTCAGAGAGTAGTTTACCTGAATTTTATTTTTGCATATGTGTGAGGCAAAAGTTAATTTTCATCTTTTTCTAATGGGTTTCCAAATATCTCAGCACATTCACTGAAAGGACTTTTCTTTTTCCACTGCCCTACTGTGTACCTTTGACATAATCAAGGGTCCATCTAACGGTTTTACTGTTCCAATCCATTGAGAAATGTGTCCATCCTTGAATCAACGCTACCGTCTTAATTGCTATGGTTTTGTAATAAAGCTTGACACAACTAGCTAATTTCTCCCATATTATTCTTGTTTCTATATACACATATGTTTAAGTGTTATTTTATACATTAAACTAATTAATTTTATATCAGTATGTTATAGTTATGTAAATATATGAATTTATATAAATATACTATTAAAATATATTTATGTATTTATGTATTATATATATCATCTATTTCCCTCTAAGCACAGCTTTATCTGCATCCCCCAAGTGGATAATAGTGCTTTTATTATTATTCAGCTAAAATGTTTTATATTATTATTAGATGCATATATATTTAGTATTGTTATATCTTACTAGTCAATTAAACTATTAATTATATCTTCTTCGAGAGTGAATTTATGTTGCTTCTGTCATGTGCCTGGAAGCACTAGTAACCTGGGATCATCTTAATCCAATTTCAGAGACTTAACTAATGCTGAGTTTCAATCCCTCTGAAGGCCTATTTACTTCTGGTTCAACCGTACTCATGTGGTGCAGGCATCCTTGTGAGGTCTTGATCGAAAGAGGAGAGAGTTTAACAGGCTTCCCTCGTGGTGGACCTTGGACTCTAAGTCTTGTGACCCAGCCCCATTGGGCTATCAAGGTGTTGCTCAGCCTCATAGCCACACTCTCCAGGATCGGCAAGCACCCAGTAAACTGTTTATTGTTAAGAAATAAAAAACTGTTACGTTGGCATATTAATTTTAAACTGGTCATGGTACCAAATTTGGTTATTAATTCTGGAATTATTTTTCTGCTGCTTCTGTTACATTTTCCAGGTAGATAAAAATAGTATCATCAGCAAATGATCATGCTTCTGTGTCTTCTTAGCATTTAGTATTACAGAGGAAACGTGCACAGCCAGTCTCACTGTTAAGCATGCCCCCTCCGACTGGATGCCTTACGCGTTTTGCTTATGTGTGCCTAAACGTGAATCTCTTTTCACTGATTTGGTAGGGAAGGAGTAAATCATTTTCATCAACAGAGAATGTTCTCTCTGGCAGTCTGAAAACATTCTTTTATTCCATCATGAAGTATTCTGTCCCATTTATTCTGTTCTCTTCAGAAAAAATTATTTGTATGTCTCAATGTTCTATTCTCTATATCTATTATATTCTCTCACATGATTTTTTTTCCCCTTTCCTCTGCACTCCAGGAGAATTTCTCAAGTTTGCTTCCATCCTCTCTGTTACCTGTTCTGGTCTTCATGGCGCATCGTGCATTTTTAAATTTTGTTATCTCATTCTCTAATCTCTGTGTAGGTTTATATCCTTTCTCATAAAGTCCACATCTCTTTTACCACCAAACAACTTCCTGAAATTTTCTTCGGGAGCTGACAGTACATTATTTCTCAAAATATATCCAGGCTCTGAATCTTCAGCCTGCTCTTTCCTTTCCCTTGTTCCTATAATTTATTTATAAGTTCCATATTAAGTTGTTTTTCTCTTTAATCATGATCTTCCTCATCACAATAAAGCTCACACTTATTGAGTGCTTACTGTATACTGTCCTAAGCATTTCTCACCTATTGACTCGTGTAATACTCACAACACCAATGAAGAAAAGCATTACTAGCCTCATTTTATAGATGTGAATGCTGAGATACCAAGGTTAGGCAACTTGCCCAGGGTCGCAGAGGTATAAATGGTGGAGTCAGGATTTGTACCCAGACTGTCTGGCTCCAGCGTGTTGATGCTACACTGCCTCTCAGTCATATTTAAATAATTTTTAAAGGTAAACACTATTTAAACTTGCTATTTGACAACAGGCACTGTTGTGTAGATTCCCCCGGCTCTATTTCTATGTGTGAAGTCAAACTCCATTCTCAGTTCCACAGCTGAAGGGCAAGTTGGGATACAAGACATCTGGTCCAGTTCCATTTCTCGGTGGGTGTTCACCCATTTAATCCTGCACCTGATACTCTGAGCCAATGGAATACTTGAAAAGTACATTTCTGACTGGTTTCGACAGAGCTCTCTCTCTCAATGCCAACTCTAATAACTCTTTACCTGCAGGGATTATATCTCTCGGGATGTAGGTACTGCTGCCAGCTCCTCACCCTGGTGCCTCCCAACACACACACACACACACACACACACACACACACACACCATCCCACTACTTACTGCCTAGTTTACTTCTGGGGAATTATTGTCTTTAAAAAGATGCAGATAGATAACAAGGAAGGAGGAGAAGAATCAACCTTGATTACCTCACAGGACCCTACAGCAGAGGGTCAGCTGTGTCTTTGAATCAAGAGGTAAACAGTGGGCCAGTCTAAAGACTCTTGTTTTTCAAGTATGCTCTGTCTCATGCTCCAGATGAGGAGGTTTGTCTTAACCTTTACGTGCTTGTGTTAAAGATTCCCCTGAAGTTCTGGGTTTATCCTGTCCATCAGACTTAGTTTAGGGAATGGTTATAAGCTTCCCCCTCACCGCTCCCTGACATGACTTTATAGATACTTCATTGAAAAGGTGGGAGACCCTGTATGAGGGACTGTTAATTCAGAATTCCCTTCAGCTATTGTTTTTTTAAAGCTTCCCAAGCAGATGAGATCAGATACCCATCAAATGAGTTCATAAAGGTACTGAAGAGCCTCATCAATTTCTAAACCTGATTACAGCCTCGGCAATGGCCTTTGTGTATCTACAGATACTTTTTGCCTCACTTAGCATCTTCCAAATCCTCAACAAATAAAAATAACCAATCGAGACCATCTAAAAGCACAATTCTTGTGTTGGATATAATTAGGCAACAACTGCTCTTTGCCCAGTCAACCAGGACTACTCTCCTCTTCTTCCTGAATAACACAACCCCAATTTTACCTGGAGTGACCATATTTTTGAGCCTCCTAATCTGTATGGTCATGTGACATCATTTTAGCTAAGGAAACGTGAATAGAAGCTGTTGGGAACTGGGTGAGGGTGTGAGGCAGTGCACAGAAAACACTCCCTAAAAGGCAGCTAGAGATCACTCCACTCTTTTTGTTTTTCCTCACTTCCTCCTGCTTCCTGCCTGAAACACACATGTGATGGCTGGATTTTCAGCAGCTATAGTAGACCATGAACAACCTAGAGATGGAAGCCATGCACTATCAATGGCAGGGCAGATGTAAAGAACGTGTGGTATGGGTCCCTCACACAAGCTTTGAATTTCATACCTCTAGACTTCTTTTATAAAAAAGAAAAAAAACTCACATTTTATTTAATACGTGGTTATTTATAGTCTTTTACTAGCAGTCTAATTCAATTTCTGAAATCCTTCTCTAAGTAGTAACAGTAATAAAAAGCTAATGCTTGTTAAGTGCCCACTATGTGCTGAGCACTCTTCTATGTGATATTAATTCCTTTAATTCTCACAGCAACAGTATTATCTCATTGTACAGGTAAGGACATTTAGATCAGAATGTTTAAGTAACTTGCCCAAGGTCACACAGCTAGCAAGCAGTAGACCTAGCATTTGATTCCAAGCAAGGCTCCAGAATCTTCAGTCTTAGCCACATGCTAACTGCCTTTAACATCCGAGCCCAAACATCAAAGATGGCCCAGAAAGTACACCGGGCACTGCAATTAGGCAACAGCAGTCCCGACAGTTTAAGTTGAGTAGTTTCCAGACTCCTGTGACTTTCATGGAATTCTTTGACTTTTCTAAACATCAAATCACAAATGCCATGTCGACAAAACCCCAAAATGACAGCCTGCTGCTCAGGCTGAGCTGAAATCCTGGGTGGGGACTCACAGGTGCTGTTGCACCCAGGTGCTCCCAGATGCCAGGCCTCCCACTGCCCTCAGGCAGCCCAGCTGTGGTTCCACATTCACATCTCATTCAGGAAGCTCTCAGTATGAGTCATCCTTTGGCAAAATCCCAATTTTGCCCCAAGTGAAACAGAAGCAGAACAGTTGTAGAAATGGCTTAGTAGCAACCCTTTAACATCTCTGTGCACTTGGGTGAATGTGTTCAGATCCTCGGCGTATGTCGGCCGTTTCGGGGCTGCAGTCCCAGCTTTCCTGTGAGCAGCTGTGCGTACTCACAGCTGACCAAGAGTGATGATCAAATTCATTTACAAGAATTTGTCCAGATTCTCTGGGACATTTGTATACGCATTCATAAAAGGTGTTTTCTAGCCCCTTCCCAGTCGACCTCAAGTTAAGACAAGTTAAAAGCAAGTTATTCTCGTGCTCACAGAAAGGTGTTGGTCTCTCCCTCCTCTTCTCTTCCTCACCTACAACTGGTTAAACAACCAGACTGAGAGCATCTGACTGAAAAGGTAGAGTGGGAGATACACTGATTTCAACAAACAGGGGAAACACACTGAAAATTTTATCAGACCTCAAACTTACGCATGAGCTAATATTGCAAAAGGACCCCATTCAAACACAAGCATTGCCGGCATCAGGGTTTCAGAAGCCTGAAGAGATGGGACGTAGTGAAGGGGTCAGGGGGCTGCTGCTATACAATCTGGGTAACTCCCTGGCCTGTGCTAATGTCTGAAATCCTACCTTTATAGAGCTCTTCCATTTTTCTTAGTTAGGGAATGCAGCTGCTACTGGAAAGATAGCAACAAACAACAGACAATTTTCTTCCCCAGGTAGAGAGACCTAGTTTGTCAGTGCCTTTCCAACCTAACAGCTCTTTGAGAGTAAATAAATCAGAACACCAAAAAAATGCGTAGAGTAGGATGGGGGCACACAGAAGAGTGGCAAGGGGGGAGGTGAGCCAAGCTCAATGAGGGGGTAAGAGAGAGGGTGAATGCACAGAGGACTGTTTGAAGGGGTGGGGCGAGGAGGTGAGGAGGCACTAAAAGGTGAAGGACTCATTTAGGGTGGGACTTCACAGAGAGGTAGGGCTCATGGACAAGTGGGGTCTAGTGAGTAAGCCAAGGAGAGAACTAGGCATATAATTTTCCTCACCTGGTGGGGACAACTGGGTAGAAGCTCTCACCATTGGGGATTAAGGGGCAGAAGCAGATGGGCCCTGGGTTCCGGAGGGAAGTAAGGAGGGAAGGGAACAAATTGGGGGAGTAAGAGGGAAAAGATAGCACAGCCCATTGTCTCCTATTTCATGCAAACACCCATCTCGCTGAGCCCAGCACCAACACGTGGTTTGTGCTACTCCCCCTTAGCCCCAGTCTGCCTAACTGTTCCTCTTGCCAAGGTCAATCTCCAAAACTTGGTTGCCCAGTGATGTGGACATGAGTCAGCACCCTGACAAGCTAGGTGGGTCATGGGTGTGGGTGGGAGCCTGAGAGACTTGCACAACCCTGCACTGCTGATGTCACCAGAAGGAGCCCAACTGCTACCCCACTAAGCCCCAGAGAGACCCCTCTAAAGACTTGGAGAGGAGGGGCGCTCCTCAAATGGTAGGATTTCTGGCTTTCCCTCTGAGTTGGCCCTCTGATGTGCCCTGTCACTTCCTGGACCAGAGTATTAACAGGAATAATGAATCCCCTTCTTGTCTGCCTCTGCAGGTAAGGGGAGGGCTAGGAGGTGTTAGAGCCAACATCGCTGACATCCCCAAGCTTGACTTTCTGTTCCAGTTACTGGCACCAGGCACTCCTGGGCTGAAGAGTGGGGTCATAACATCTCAGGGGGGACTTTCCTGAGCTTCTGATAGGGTGGAATGAGGCACCCTTCCAAGAACCACTGGCCTTGGGACCCCCCAGCCAGCTTGGGTCTGAAGGGAGTGGGGTAGGGATGCTGAGTTGCCAACCCAGGTCAGCTTAATCTTAGGGACTTCAGAGACAGCCCAAGCTTGTGGCAAGGTTCTTATACAACCACCTTGGTCCCCCAAAACCAAGTTAGGCCAAGCTGATGGGAATAAAGGCCTATTACTAGAGATGATACTGAAAGCAGCAAGTTAGTAATAGAGGAACCTATCCCTTCTCATATCTAGAGCTTGTCACAACAGAGATAAAATCAACAAAGAAACTCCAGTGCAATGATTCTAAGAGGATATGCCTCTAAGGCGATGGCAAGAAAGGGGGGATATGCGATTCTTAATAGGAGACTGATGATTTTTAAATTCTCTCCAACCACTACCACACCCACCTACAGAAATTCTGAATCATCTTCCAAGTAAGAATAGCTATAGAATCAACAGCCAAAAGGTTCAGTAACCATGAAGCACCTCCCATATTCTAGCACCACATGTAGATGCTCAGAGTAGTGAGGCAGATGCAGATGAAGAACCACTGCCCCATTGGGTCACCACTCTGGATGTTTCTGAGCATGACAGTTTATTTACTCACAAGACAGTCCAGCAGAGAGGGCATGAACCAACCCAACTTCACCTTTGGGGTGGGATAGGGACTGAGGGAAGTGATCCTCTAGCCCAACCTAATCTCGGATGCTCAGCCAGGCAGATGTTTCAGTGTCGCCATGATAGACAATCTCCAGCTCTGGTGCAAGCAGACAGTGAATAGTGGGGGATAAAGCAGGAACTAGACCCAAAGGTGGGTGGAGTGCAGGCAGTATCAACAGAGTAGCACCTGGAAGTCTGGTCAAGCAGGTTATCCACAGGTGGGAATGAACAACTGAACACCAAAACTTAGGAGAGTTCTCCAGTCTTGAGGCCGGAGAACTGGAAGGTACAGGCAGGGAGGCAGGGGTTCTAGGAGGTTACCGGAAATAGAACCAAGAACAGAGATTGAAGGAGAAGAAAATGGGGGTTCTGGCCCTGGATCTTGGAAGTGGGCCCTGGATCACCTTCCTGGATCAGATGAGGGACGGAAAGGGGAAAGTCATGGAAGAATATGGATTGGACACAGAATATGGATTGGACACAGAATATAGATTGCTTCTGACTGAAGAAAATTGAGAGTTGGAGGTGGGGATTGAGTTCCTAGGAAGAAAAGGAATCTGTCATCTGTCTCTTTAGGGTACACAACCAGGACCCCCACTGGCCCACACAGAGTCTCATGTGAACTGGGAAGGATGCCCCCTCTGAGCAGACCAATCGAGTAGACGCGCCAGAGGCACTCAGGTGTCACCTTTGTATGAAGAGACAGGCTCTGCTTCCTCCTGCAGGTGCAGCCCACACCAGGACACAATTTGCTGACACACCATGACCTGAATTTCACGGCTCACTTCCTTCTTGGTAGGGATCTGTGCGCAGTCCACAAACAGCACACCTGCACATGGATGCCCTGGGAACTGCTGGGCAGATGATGTGTGAACCCTCCTGCTCTCCCTGGCAGTGGGCAAGCCTGGACCTTCCAACAGGGAGCAACTGTGGGTGGGCTTAACCCCGTGGTGGGAGGAAAGGGTGTTGAAATACACTAGTCTTTGTGTCTCTGAAAATGGGCCCACACCTCAGCTACCGCCCCACAGTGTAGCCTCTAATTGATTCCTTGTCCACACTATGTTGGAATTTCAAGAATCAGTTCTAGTGACTGACACCCCCTCTCCATCTAGCAGCCACAAAGCCACAGCTGGAGAGACACTGACAAGCAGGGCAACCTCAGCCTGTGGCTTAAGTCTGGCTTGAATTTGGGCTTGAATCCTGATCTGCAGGTTACAGTAATTACTAGAAACAACTAACATTTATACAGCACATTGCAATTTACCAAGTGCTTTTACGCACATGATCTCATTTGCTCCATGTGAGGCAGGGATGACTGGCAGGCCTCTCACAAATGAGAAGGCAGGGTCACAGAAGTCTGACATGGCCAGATGGTATAGCAGGTGATTGGGAGTATGCTCTCCGGAGTCTGGCCGCCTGGGTTCCCATCCCAATGCTGCCATTTCCTGGCTGTGTGACACAAAGGAAGTTGCTTCATTTTTCTGTGCCTTAGAGATGGAGATACAGTAGCTACCTCATGCATGAGTTGGTTGGGGCAGCTAAAATACTTAGAACAGTGCCTGGCATGGAACAGATGATCCCGACTTAGAAGGGCTCACTGCTTTCATAGCCAACTCTGGAAAATAAGATCCACTAATATGTACAAAATCCCACATTTTTGGCAGCCCATTTGTGGCACAATTAAGACTGGTCATATTGCAGTGTCGCATTTGGGAAATTTAATTACCTGTAAGTTTATTGAGCACAACTTTAGTCCCCACGTAGCTGGACACAGTGCCCACAGATGCAGGTGATAGGCATGAGGGAGGCAGGTGGAGTGCACCCTGGGCTGGACTGGATGGTGCGTGCCCCCTAGGAAGGGGCATCAGGCCAAAGTGGCCAAGTGGGAATTCAGGCTCAGTGTAACCCCTTCCTATTTTTCAACGGAAGCCCAAGGTACTGACTTTTAATGAAAAATATCCTGATTTTCAATTTTAGCCACTATTTTGTATTTCTTTAAAACACTGTGGGGACCAAACCAGACCCAGCTGCAGGCTGCCTTCTCTGACTGCCACCCTCTGGGGCCTTCAGTGCCAGCTGATCGCCTCTCGACAGGCCTGTCCTCACCTGTCCCCTTGACGGATACCACCCTGCTCGTTTCTCTCCTTGAGATCTGTAGATAGTAAAAGGTCTGTAATGAGAGTGATGAGGGTTCTGCCTGGAGTATATCAGAGGGAAGATGCCATAAAAAATTAATTGCTCAATTATCATGTAATATAAAAAGTACTATGTTATGTAAAAATAAGATAAACTGAAATGCACTTCTGAATGTGAACATGCAATGGAGAGTGTTAAGGAAACTCCACACTCCATAGTATAAGACACTATGTGCTCACTATAATTTTTTAATAATACTCGTCTCAGGGGAGAGAGTTGACACCACATGAAAACCCTTATTAAAGGGAAGAACCTCTAAGTCTTCTCCCCAACCTCTCAGATTAAGATGGAGAAACAGAGAGAAACCTGCTCAAGATCCCAGAACTAGTACCAGCCTCCCGACACCAACACGGTGCTGCCCACGTGCCCACTAAACCCACTCTTCCAACTATAGTGCCCAATTCCTGCCTTCTAGAGCCTGTGAGTGCTCTCCTTGGGGTACATCCTCACACATGTCATCCCAAACACATTCATTGGAAGCACTTCTTCATGTGCAGGGTGGCACTGGAGCCTCAGGAAGGTGATAGTACTGTAGCTTACGTCTGCAGAGTGCCTCATATGGTTATCAAAGATCTTTGTGTGTTCCTCAACTTTTCTGGAAGGCACACAAGATATGAAAGTACCTGGGCTCAGGGTCAAGCAGACCTTGTATAAATACCACTTATGAACAAAGTGATTTGGTGTGAGGCACTTGGCCTCCCGGAGCCTCCTATTTTCTCTCTCTCTGGATATGTATGGATGCTAGCTACCACTTAGTATTGGTATAATTCTTATGAGTTTTTCCAGACCCCAGTTAAAGCATATTGCTGAGTAGCTGTGACACTGGATCCCTGACTCTGGTCCAGGAATGTTACTTGGCTAACAAATGACATCTTAAGAATTGGCACAAGGTCCTTGAACTTACCAAAGGGTGAATGACACACACAGACACACACAGGCATGCACACATATGCGTACTGCTGAGTGCTCACAGGCAGAGGGTTGCTGAGGAGCTGGCCCTCAGGAACACACCCCTGGCAACTAAAAGCCAGACTTTGGGTCACTCGGGTTCTCCTGGCACCAAGGGTCAGCAAATGCCTTGGCTGGAGCTGGTGGCCCCTGTATCCATCTGGCCACTGGCACTGAGACACCTTTTCCCTAACTTCTAAATCCATTTGGCAATCCAGTGCATGCTGGAACTAGTCTGTTTTAGCGACAAATTATAGCGACAACAATCTCAGCAAGACTGAGGTGACAGCATTAGAGCTGAACAGCATCTAAACTCACACTTGCACCAACAAAATTACACAAGCTAGTTAGTGCCTAAACTTGAGGAGGTCAATATTCAGGGTAGAAAGGATTTTGCAGAGAGGAACAGCCCTGACTGATGAGAGACTACGAGGTCTGTCCAGAAAGTATACAGCCAGGTAATGTGAAAAATAGAGACATTTATTGAAGAAGATACAAATTACAAGAAACATTGTACATAGGACAATGAAGCCTCAATCCCCTTCAAAGCAGGCATCTTGGAACCTCACACAGTTCTCCCAATGCCATCAGCTGTCCTGTTATATTTTCTTAAATCTCAACAACAGTCTAAAATCTCCTTCTTTCAAAGGTGATTTTAGTTTTGGGAAAAGCTAGAAGTCTCAGGACACCAAATCTAGGCTGTAGGTGGGCTGGTCACCCAGGTGATTTGAAGTTTCACCAAAAAACTCTGCAGAAGGCGTGATGCATGAGTGGGTGCGTTGTCATGATGAAGCTGCCAATCACCAGTTGCCCATAATTGTGGCCTCCTGAATTATCTGAATAGTTTCCAAAGAACAATGTTCAAGCTTGGTGCAAACCTTGATGCAGATTCGTTGCTCTACTCATTCAGTCATTTTGATTGCAACAGCCACACAGTATACATGCTCACTCAATAGCATCTACTGTCCTCACTGACTAGGACAGTGAAGTCATCATTGTTCACACATGCTCATTCCAGTCCACTCTCCTTGGCTGCCAGGTTACATTGATGTCACACAAACTGTTCTCCTTATATTAATAATGGCTGGACTTTTTCTGGACAGACCTTGTATATAGACAGAGATTGTATAGCCTGTGGCCCAGATAAGAGGAATCAGAGGCTCAGTGTAAGCTCCACCATCGGGATCCTAATTAACTCTAGAAAATAGCTTAGTCTTCCTGGCTATTGTCCTCTCCATTTATAAGGGGATAAAATAGCTAGTTTTCAACATCTAGTAAATACTTATAATAATATGTCAGGCACTGTGTTAAGCACTATGTCTCACTGATTCTCACAATGAAGCAGATTCCATTATTATTCCCATTGTCCAGATGCAGAAACCAAGACTTAAAGAGGGATAATTATCCCAGAAGGAGCTGGGGAATGCTTCACGACAGCAGTGATGTTGAAACTGTCTTTAAAAATGAGTAGATGTGTGTGGAGTGGGCAATAAGAGAAAGAGGAGTGGACACAGTATATTCGAAGCAGAGGGATTAGCTTGCGCCAAGGGCCAGAGGCAGGAAATTAGCTGGAAGAGTAATTGAGATCTGACTGCTGCAACAGGATAAGCTAGGGAGTTGGGCAATGATGTGTCATCAATGACTTGTGGTGGGAGAGTCACATGATTGGATTTGTTGGGTGGAGTAATGATGTTACAGTGTCTTTTGGATAAAGTTTTGTATTCTTCATTTATTATGCCTACAATTTCCTCTTAATTTCTGACCACTTCCACTCATTCCATTTTTTACTATCCTCGTGTCGTCCATATTTCTGTTAGCTATTTAAATACTTTTTGGAAGGAGACAGGAAATCAATACCTGCTTACCTACAAATACTTGTGTGTATATATACATATATAAGTGGTATTCAGGCCAGGGGGGGAAATGACAGGAGAGATTGAGAAGGAGGTGATTATTTCTGAGCGGTAGATAGAACACCAAAGCAACGGGTCACAGAAGCCAAGGGGAGAGAGATAGAAGAGGGAGCAGCTGGTCAGCATGTCACACATTGCCAAGAGGTTAAATTGGATAAGGACTAAAAAAAGGCCATGGGATTGAGTGATCAGAAGGTCACAGGAGACTGCAAGAACAGTTCATTGCTCTGCAGAGTCAAAAGACACAAATGGGAGATGAGGAAGCAGAAGCAGCAAGGACAGACTCACTCATTCAAGAAATTTGCAAAAGAAAAGACAGAGACAGAGTGAGGGGTTAAGTGAGAGAGGAGCCTCATATTTGCTTGTTTTGTTTTGTACTTTGTGGGAGTGGATAAGGAGCACACTTGGGAAGGTAGGCATCAGGCAGGTGAAGGGACACAGGAGAAATAAACCTGGAAGTAGAACAAATCTTTGACAAGGGTGATATCAGGCAATGGAGATGAGGAGAAAGCTCAAATCTAGGCTACAGCTTTCCCTTGGAACGACAGCTGAGGTGAAATATGCAGTCAGATTGGAGGAATCTGAGAAGCCCCAGCAGCAGAATCCTGGCATTCCTACTCCTGTGGCCCCCTCTCCCCAGAGCACACACATTTACTCACTGAATGACATAAGGAACAGTTTCTTCTCTGGGCCTACTTTTTTTGCCTGAGGGCCCTGGTGGGAATGGGGCTACCTTGGGGCATTTGGGGAGAGGAGGTGGACCACACAGGTAGAAGGGGGACGAGAGGCAAAAAGAGGGGTAAGTCAGAACTTGGTGATACAGGCTCAAGGCTCAGGGACTCCACATCCTGATTCCAGCTTCCCAAGGACTGGGTTCTCTCTGACTGATCCGCAACTCCTGTTCTGCCTGTTTTCCAATAATGCTTCCGTTTCCATTCCAAAGATGAACTCGAGCAAAGCTTGTATCTAAGAGAAAGATTTAAAAAAATAGTAGCGAACAAATGGCAGAGGTCTGTGGCTACCAGCACGTATGTAATGCCGCCTGTTCCTGGGTGCTTACATAATCACAGTTCAGCAGTGAGTCACAGCTGCCTGCAGAGCTGAGACATGATTAAGTCCTTACAGCTCCTCTGCCTGGAGCAGGGCAGGATGTGCTACTTAACCCCTCCGCTTCCAGGGCCTGGCACAGGAGAGGGCTGCCCTTGGGTAAACAGCTGCTCGAGATTATTGAGTTCAGGGAATTGGAGAGGACCCTCTGACCTACAAAATACCTCTCTGTAACAGTAGCAGAAGGCCTTTCATCCCACGATACGAAACCTCCTGGGAGAGATAAACATATGATACAAATGACTCCCAGCATTTTAAAATTGAGTGGAACTTTAGACTCGTCTAGTCGAATCTTCCCCCTTACCAGATGAAGACAATGTCCAGTGTGAGATTAGCAACCACTCCAGTGAGAAGGCAACAGAGTGGGAACTTGAACTGGGGTCTCCTGACAGCAAGCTGACATGATAGTCATAATGATCTGTTGAAAATATTGCCCTTCTATACTTCAGACAGGGAGCCAAGTGGGCACCTGCTCTCCTCACTCAGCCCCAGCAAGAATGACACCAAAAGTTTCACTCCTCCAGTTCTACTTAACATTCTCACAGCTGGAGTTCTTGAGGGAAGAGTGTTTGGATTCAGATGGAATCTCCATCTCTGGAGCCTATCTGTCTGCCTGTCTGATGAGATTCTGTCTCAGTCTCTTCCTATCCCAGTGACTTTAAGAGTGTTATCTAACTCAATTTGATTCTCAGTAGCCTCATCTGTGAAATGGGGATAAAACCAATAGGATTATTGCAAAATCACTAAAATAACTTATGAAAAGCACTTAGCATGGTGCCTGGCACAGCGTAAGCACTCACAAAGGGGTCACCACTATTAAAATGACACCAGCACCAGTGCCATCATGTAGAATGGAGAGTTCCTGCTGGGAGCATCCAGGGAATGCTGACCCCCAGGTACTTAGAATCCTCATGATAATCTCTGTCCAGAGCCTTTCCATGAAGACCTCAAAGCTCTGCCACCAATGTAGGCACCATGAAACCTGAATTCTTTCCAGGTCCCTGCACTGAAGTTGTTGAAGTTCAAGTGTGACAACATTTAAATTGCTACATCCTACCTGGTGTTGTCTCTGGCAGTGGCAGCAAGGGATTGTCTGATGGTGAATGTGTTATCTTATCACCATCCTCCACAAAGGGTTAAAATGTCTTCCACCTACCTTAATTGTCTGTCCTGGTCTCACTCAGTAACCAACTGATTCTGCCACCCAAGAATTATCTAAATAAATAATTGCCAGAAAATCTTTTATTTATTGTTCTATTTGAGCATGTTTATTTAAAGCATGAAGGGAGCCTATAAACATTAATAGAAGCAAGAGTGGCACCTAACTAGGGGACAGCAGGCAGAGAGCTCAAGGTGGCACGAGGAGATAAATTAAAAACAAGGGGTTAAATAAAGGTCTGCATGCTGAATGGCGAGACCACCTCGTCCTACCTCTGACTGGTTCCAGGAATGCTGACAGCCAGGTTCATATCCTCCAGGAAGGAGACTGAAGCATCTTGATCTGGAGAAGTAAACCCCATATGGAGAAAGACCTCAGATCCTACAGATACTGATACTTGGAAGCACCTCAGCGCAAAAATCCTGCCATTGCTCAACTACCCATAGCAATGGCCTCAACTCTATCAGACCCAACACCTTTTTCAAAAAAAAAAACAGTTTTACTGGGGTAAAGTGACATACAGGAGATTGCTCAGATTTAAAGTGCACAATTTAAAAGTTGTCACATACACATCCACTCATGAAACCATTGCCACAATCAAGATAACAAACATTTCCATCCCCCTCCAAAGTTTCCTGTGCCCTTTTGTAATCTCCCCCTCCTGCCACTTCCTGTCCCATCCTCTGTTCCCAGGCAATCACCGATCTTTCTGTCACTATAGGTTAATTTGCATTTTCAAGAATTTTAAAGGTGTGTACACTTTTGCCTGGTTTCTTTCATGAAGCATAGTCATTCTGAGACTTGATCGAGCAGTAAGTAACAACATCTTTTTAAAATAAATATTTTGAAATGTCCCCTTTACTATGTAAAATAAAATTCATAGTTAAAATAATCAACCTACACATAATTTTTACAGAATACATTATAACGTCCTTACAAAGGGGAAATAAAAGGAAAGTAATTATAATACAATAGCATGTGTCTCACTGGGACAGCGTGTGGAGGAACACCCTGGAAGACATAATAAAGCAGTTAGATGCTTTCATCTTGCAGTGAATGAGTTTGAATATAAGAGAAGTTAGACCATATTCAATGAATGTTGTTGGCACTTTCTTCATTATATATCGTTATATTTCTTATAGTTGTCATTTTAAAATAAGGTCTAAAATAGTATATTTGAATCACCATGATAAGACAACCACAAGTGCAGACTAACATCAGTGTGTTCGATCACAAGCAGGCTGGGTCAGTGATATGTCTTTCTAAGTGGTGAAAACCCTTGGTTAAATTCTAAACAAAACAAAGTCCAGTCTCCCGCAGTTTATACGGAAGTTGCATTCTTAAAAATACAAACCTATAGAAATCCCAGGGTATATTAAATCCATGCAAAAATTATTTGTATTTATATTACCAGAATCCCAATGTTTTTTCCTTGAGTCTGCCTGCCTGTGTGCACAGAGAAATGCACAAGCAAGAGTTTGCAGTATTAAAAAAAACAGTTTAATATTGAGTTGCCCAATATGAAGATAAGGACCTTATGCTCTAAAAACCTGATTCCCCAATGGCATATAGGTTACAGATTATATAGGGCAAAATCACAAGACACCATGAGTTAGGGAGTATAGAGCCTTGCTGGGAGCTGATTAGTCAAAGAGTACTAAATCATTTCTTCCGGGTCTTGAGGACAGTTCTGAGGTTTTTACTGGTGTCTCTCTGACTGGTCTCATGGGACAATAGCCAGGGAGTCATTCTACCTTAGGGCTCAGGAGCTGAAACAAAGCTTAGGTCAAGATGTTATCTTTAGCCTGCCAGAGGTCCTGACCATGTGACCATGAGTCAGGTCTGGCTACAGCCTGTCTTCCGCTGGCTTAGGTGTTGCTTCTTCTCCTTCCTGGGTGAATGGCTAGGTATCTGAGGGGAAATGGGGGTGGGGGTATTGGAGATATGATTTCTAGAGCTAGGATTTAAAACTAAATGACAGTCATAGGGACCCTCATTTTCACTTATATATATGGCAGCATTGATATCCTAGATCAATCAATAAAAATGGATTTTCACCAAGTAACAGTCCGGGAGGACATTGAAAGTGAAGTACAACAGAGTCTCCAGATCAAAATACAATATTTGAGACATACTGATGCAAAGTAATTTGTTGTTTATCTGAAATTTGATTTTAACTGGGTGTCCTATATTTTATCTGGCAACTCTAGACACATGGCACTCTTTGTTGTATGGGACTGTCCTGCATGTCACCTAGCATCCTTGGCCCCCACATTATAGGTACTACTAGGCCCCTAAAGGAAAGCTTGGTTCCTGTCTACTCACAACACCTCTCAACCAGATGTGTGGGATTCTTCCCCATACCAGCTAATTCTACAGCTCTTCAGACACCAGCTGGATGTCCCACAATTTCATTTTGACACTGCTCAGAGCAAGTGCAGACCCCACAGGTTAAGGTCTTAGTCTACAACACTGATCCCTAACTCAGGTGCCAATCACAATAAGTCAGGTTGTCACCTGTACTTCTGACCAACTGGCTATATAAATCAGACTTCCCACAATCCCCTCCTCAGGTTTGACAATTTGCTATAAGGGCTCACAAAACTCAGGAAAACATTGACTTTATGTTATGACCAGTTTATTATAAAAGATATGAAAAAGTATACAACCAGACAGTAAGATGAAAAGGTACAGAGGGTGAGGTCTGCAAAGATCTGGAACACAGGAGCTTCTGCCCCCATGGAATTTGGGGTATACCACTGTCCCAACACCTAGATGTCTTCACCAACCTAGAAGTGTCCTAAGCACTGTAATTTACATATGTTTATGGAAGCTTCAACATGTAGTCGTAATTGATTATTAACGGAATCTCCAACCCTTCTCTCCTCCCCAGAGGACAGGAGGTGGAGCTAAAAGTCCTAAGCTTCTAATAACGGATTGGCCTTTCTGGTGGCCAGCCCACATTCTGAAGCTATCCAGGAGCCCACTAGATGTGCCTCATTAGAACAAGAAAAATGTTTCTATCACCAGAAAAATAAGTCAAGAAAATAAATCAATAGCACCCCTATTACTCAGAAAACTACAAGGGTTTTAGAAATTCTTTGCCCAGAAACCAGGGGAACAATCAAATATATGTATTTATTATTATGTCACAGCCCCTCAATACCTGTGACAACTAAATATCTTCATAACTTTCCAAAATGCACCTAAGAGCTATCCATATTGAGAATCACTGGTCTACAGTGAAGATCACTAGAAGCAAACCTTATCCATGAACACAGAGCTTCCATCAGCTTTTCTGTGATAGACTCACATATGCATGAACAGCTAAGAATCCACCCACATTTGGAAAAGAGCCCCAAGGTGAAAAACAAACACCAGAACAAAGAGACAGCAAAAGGGGACTTAGAGAAAAAATCAAGATGAAAAAAAACTTCAGGGAAAAAATTGTCTGTAATCTTTGGAGAGATCATCGCAAGAAGAAGATGTTATAGAAGAAAAGGGAGAAGTAGAAAACCTGTAAGAGCACTTGAAATTAAATAGGTAATAGCCAAAGTTGAAAAAATATTTTAAGTTAAAAAATTCAATAGAAGGGGAAGAGGTAAATTCAAGGGAGTCTTCAAGAAAGCAAAACAAAATAACAAAAAGGTAGACAATAGGGGAGAATAAGCTAGAAAATTAGAGGATCAATTCAGGCAGTTTAGAATTCTAGAAGAGAAAACAAAAATTTGAAAAGGTAAGAAATGTATCAAAAAAAATAATTTAAGAAAAAATCTTCGTACTAAAAGACCTGAATTTGTAGATTAAAAAGGCCTGTCAAGTGCCACCACAAATAATATGATACATATTATGGTAACATTTCAGAACACCAAGGGTGAATAGAAGTTCTTAAGAAAGAAAAAAAAAGTTACATCAAAATAACTAGAAATATGAATGGCCACGTCTAAGCTATAATATAGGAAGCTAGAACACATGAAGCCATCCTTCCAAAATTCTAAGGTAAAAAACTATTTTCAGTATTAAATTTTATACCCTGCCAAATTATCAATCAAGTGTGAGGATAAAGAAAAATTCAGGCTTGAAAGTCTCAAAAGACTTTTATCCCCTGTGCTCTTTCTCAGGAAGCAATTTGAGAATAAGATCCATGAAAATTAGGGAGTTAATAAACCAAAAAAGAGAAAGACATGAAATCCAGGAAACAGAATCAAACACAGGTGAAAGCCAAAGGGGATTTTTTAGGATGATGATAGCAAGTCCCCCAGCCATATCTGCACAGCTGACCCAGAGAGCAACAAGTCAGCTTGGAGCAAGATGATGCAGGCAGAAAGGTTATCTGGTAAGTTATATGACACATTCAACTCTGTGAACAACCACGTTAAGAAGCCATCTATCGGAACTGAGAAATTTAGGCACATAGGGGAGGAAATGACAATTTCTAACCCGAGGAATACCAAAAGGTTTACGAAAGATGAACCACACGTACAATACAGTCCTTGGCTCTACAATGAACAGTATTTATATCACTATAATAATAGAAATACTGAAATCAAATTTAAGCAAAAAGTGTAATACAGCTATATTGGCAGAATGAGGAGTGCAAAGTGGAGGTGAGGGACAGCCAGAAAGCTCTATCCCATTTCACCTCTGAGAAAGCCAGCAGTTAACGTCTAAAATTCATGACTTATCCTGGCCAGGTTGCTCAGTTGGTTGGAGTGTCATCCCATACACCAAAAGGCTGCAGGTTCAATCCCCAGTCAGGGCACATACCTAAATTGCAGGTTCGATCCTGGGTTAGAGCACATATGGGAGGTAATCAATTGATGTTTCTCACATCAGTGTTTCTCTCTCGTAAACATATCCTCGGATGAGGATAAAAAAATAAAATAAAATTTATAACTCAAACCAACAATATATGCATATCATATAGAAAAAACAAAGATATAGTAAAGGAAAAAAATAACTAAAAAGTAGTTGAAAAGTAAATTAGACAGGAAACAGCTGTTTTTCCTTATAAGCCTTTTGGCATTTTTAACTTTTAAACAATGGAAAAGTTAACTAAGTAAAAATCAATAGATAAAAGTAAATATCTTAAATATACTTCTTGGATAAAAGTAAAACTTAATTTCAAGAAATTATTATGACTGTGGTAGAAGTGCTCTGGGAACTTTCTTGAGAACAGGAAGACCTGCGTTCTAAATTTAATCATTGAGCTATAACCTCTGCCCTGTAGTAAGTAAAATAAACCAGCCCCTTACAAAAGGGAAGCCAATGACTCCTCTGGTTAGAAAAGGACCACAGAGGAGACTTGGGAAGGACCCTGCTGTGCACACCTGCTATATGGTGCACTTGCTCTCTCTCTCTCTCTCTCTCTCTCTTTCCCCCTCTCTCTCTCATTCAGTGTTTTGCCAAGTCATCAGGAGCAGGAAGCTGTTTTCTCTATTTCACAGAGCAACAAAAGGGGAATGAGTGGTTGGATAACTGTCTCACACAGAGAAAGCCTGAGCCTCCCAAAAGCTTTAGATTACAAACTGGATGGCACTTACCAGGGTTCCTAAAATTGCAACTGGGACATGGAGAAGCCACAGAAGATGCAGGGTGAGTGTTTTCCTCAAACACAAAGAAAGATCTATAGACAGATTAAACAAAGCTTCCCAGCTATGGAAGCAGATGGGAGGGGTGGGGGGTTGTCTATCTCTTTAAATCTTGTTCTAAATTGCAGGTTGCCTTATATGTAGAATGAAGATTAGAAATTATTTAATTGCTGTTGAGTTTTAATAGAGAGTTTTATTCTGGTAGGAAAAAGAACAAATGGGTGGGGTGCTATAGTTTGTGACTCAGTTATCCATACTTAGGAAAAACCTGTCTGCTCATATCATGAGCCCACAATTCACATGGGTGGCAACTTTACCTGAGGTGACAGACCTACCTGGGCCACAGACCTAGTGCCCAGAAAGAGAAATCCCCTTTGGCCTCGCCAACCGGAACCTGGGACTTGATAAGAAATATTTTGAGCCTGTATTTTCAATGGAGTTCATCTTTAGCCAGATCTGATTATTTGTTTATGTTAGTTCATCACAAATTCTAGTAGAGACCTTGACAGTTACTTGGCTCTGTAGAAGAGACTGCATTACATCCCAGGTGTGTTTTGATAACTATCTCATTAAGAACCTTTGAATGTTTAGTACAAATAGTTGAAGATCTACAACTAGAGATCAAGGTAATCATTTCTGAGGAGGTTTTTCCCAGACTTTGGTTGGTTTTTCATTAGATATTTTATTAACTAGACCCTAAATACTACTCCCCCCAAAAAAAGAATTTGATTTGACCCCAAAAGACAAAAATATGAACATAGGATATAAACCCAATGTCTAAGTGGACCTGTGCTAGAAGGAGCAGCCCTAAACTTTCAGAGGTGTCTCACACAATTTTCTGTGTCCCAGCAGGTCTGAAATCTCCACCTCAAACCGTGCAGGTCTCAGCCCCCCAGATGACCTGTGGCAAAACCTCTCTTTATCATTGATGAAGTTTGGAGTTCTCCTGGACTTTGGCTACAGGCACCAGCCTGTTAGTCAAGAAATAGGGCACTGTGGGTGCTTCCTGGGGAGCTCACAGTGGAAGAGGAGGTCAGCAGCACAGCCGTCCACATCAGCAATCCTTGCAGGGGGTCATGGTGGACTTCTCGGGGGTGTACATGTGAGAATGAAAGTTCCTGCTTCACTTCCCCTTGTTTTCTGCCTTCCAACTTCCTCAAGTAATACTAGCAGCACAACTTTCCCCACTCCTAAGGAGGCCAGATACAACTCAATTCCTGCTGACTCTAGCTACCATATATGGAGAGGGTACTAGGTGATAGGCAGGTGCCTTATTTCTTTTAATCCCTGGAATAGGCTCACAAGAAGTTGGGTACCATTTTCCACATGAGAAAACAGAAGTTTAAAAGGTAGTTGCATGCTAAAGACCATGCAAAGCTGATATTCAAATTTATACAATCTGAACAGACATCCTGTTTCTATCTGTTTTTGTAAAAAAAAATGTGAGTTAGGTTTGTGTCACTTGCAACCAAAACGATGATGTCCAATACAAAAGATTAGTGTGACAGTGACAATCAGCCATGGGGAAAACATGAAACCACCAAACCCCAAGAAAGATAGTCATTGAGTCTCAGAAGCTTCTGGAGTTGAAGGTTCACAGGCTTTAGTGCTTCCTCACTCACTTCAGTTTTTGCTTTCTTGCATTGAGTGGTTGGTGATATGCTGCACTAGGGCAGCGATTTTCAACCAGCATGCCATAAGAATTTTAACACATGCATACCTATCTATTAAGTCAGGGGCACTAATCTCTTTTCCCTTAGATCCTCAAATAAAAAAATGAAAACAACCAACATAACAATAGCCATCTGGTATGAATGAAACAAAATTATACATATTTTTTGTCAGATCAGCCAAAAATATATATTTTTGGTATGCCACAGAATTTTAGTAATTATGTGTTCCATAAGATGAAAAAGGTTGAAAGTCACTGGATTAGGGTGATTATTTCTGAGATTACAAGTGATTTAAAATAAATTTTAACATGTCGTTTATTGGTTCTTTTAAGTCTTTCCACAATGAATATGTATTTCCTACATAATTTTTTTAAAGCAAGAAGAAAAAAATAAAATAAAATGAAATTCTGAGTGCTCAGTGCTCATCACCATTTAACTGCTCACAATCCCTGAAAACATACCATGAAGATTCCTGGATGCCAGAAAAATGAACTAATTTTTTTTCTCTTCCTCTCATTTTCTCTTTCCCTTTTCCTTTCACCTCAACTTCAGGGATAGCCTGCCCCACTTCAGGGGAAGTATGTAGTGGGACAGAGAACAAAAATAGCATGCAGGCAAAATAAAGTTGACCTTTGAACAATGCAGGATTAGGGACATCTCTGTGCAGTTGAAAATCTGAATATAAACTTAGACTCCTCCAAAATGTAGTCGTTTTTTGGTATCCACGGAGGATTGGTGTCAAAGTCCCCGTCAAGTGAGAAAATCTGCATATGCTCAAGTTTCTTATACAAAATGGCATGGAATGATGCATACAACCAGCCCTCTGCACCATGGGTTCCCAACCATGGATCAAAAATACTATCTTCAATCCACTATTGGTTGAATCTGTGAGTGCAAAACCTGTGGAAACAGAGGATTAACTTAATATTTATTGAAAAAATTTATGTATAAGTGAACTCATGTATTTCAGATCCATGGTGTTCAGGGATCAATTGTACTTTCTTTCCTGGCTTTTATTTCCAAAAGTGTAAGTACCAGAAAGAGGAGAGAGATTATGGGTGGAAGCAGAATATGTGGAAAAAGCATAAACAGAAAAGTATTTCCTCAATTATAGAAAAATTATCCCCAGGGAGAAGAGTAAGAGGCTCATAGTCTCATAGCATTGGCACCAAAAATTCAGCTTTTCATGCTAAAATTAAATAATCACCTAAAAATTTTTAAAACAACTTTCTACTAACTTCTATAGTGAAGAACATAAAGTACACATGGAAAGCATTGACATAGGCACTATTTTAGCATCAACAACAGAATCACTTAAACAGGCACCCCACCAAAAAGTTTTAGAAAGCTATAAAGTAAGGAAAAAGCCACTGAATCAAGGGTCTGGAATTATTTCTACTTTGAAGCTACTCCTTAAACTTTACAGCTCACTAGAGATGGAGATTAAGCAAGAAGTGAAGTCCTATGAAGATATTTTTTTTGTATTCTGCTTTCTTAAAAACTTAAGGGGATTGCACATTCACGTTTTTTCTGCATAAATGCCTCTGTCCTGGTTTCTGCTTCTCAGCTTCTGAATGTCATCCATTAAGGATCTGTGAGCTGGATGCTTCATAGATGTGATCCACAAAGTCTTTACTGCTGGCCTTTTCTTTTCATCTTGGGATCAGCCCAGGTCTATGAGTAAATTGCATCCTTCTACCAGGTAAATACCCAACTGCTCAAACCCAAGGAAGAGTAGAGTGTTGGGGTGGGGGGAGGGAGAGCCCAACATCTTACCACCAGATTCAGTTTTCTGTTTATTTCAGAGATTTTTTTTTAAAAATTAACTTTTCATTTTAGAATAATTTTAGATTTACAGAAAACTCGCAAAGATAATACAGAGAATTACGCTATATCTCTCACTCAGTTTCTGCCAATGTTAACATCTTACATTACCTAGTACATTTGTCAAAACTATGAAAATAGTATTAGTACAGTATGATTAACAAGACTTTATTCAGATTTCACCAGCTTTTCCGTGAATGTCCTTTTTCTATTCCAGGATCCAATTCAAGATACCACATTGCATTTTGTGATTCATCATTTTAAAATTTAATTTTTACTTTTGTAAAATTTACATATGTTCATGGTTTGAAAACTGAAGTGATCAGATATGACTATGACAAAGAAAAGCAGTTTCTGCCCAAACCCTCCTCACCTCCAGTTCCCTTCTCCCAAAGGCAAAAATATCTAGCTTGCTCGTTCTTTTCACCCTCTCTTCCTTTAATCTAGCCATACTGACTTCTCCACTGTTCCTCGAACGTAACAGGCCTACTCTTATTTCAAGGCCAAGTCTTTGCTCAAATATATTCTTCCCAAAGAATTCAACCCTGACCACTCCATTTAAATTGTAATGCTCCTCACATATGCATTCCAAACCACTCTTACTCTGCTTTCTTCTTTTTCCCTACAACACTATGTAATTTCTTTGTTTATTACGTACATTGTTTATTATTTCTCTTTCTCTACTGGAAGGTAAGCTCTATGGAGGCAGAGATATTGTCATCGATGAATCCTAAACCCTTAGAACAGTGATGGGCAAACAATACTCATTCAATAAATCTTTGTGGAATAATCGAATAAATGAATGAATGAACACTGAGAAAGAATCAAGCAGACAGGAAAAGGTAAGTTCTTTCCTTTGCTAGCTATGGAATGTCTTCCTAATTCCCCTATTGACAGAACCTAACATGGAGCCAGCTGGCAAGGGAGAAATTTGGTTTGCAGATTTTCTGCCCCACAATCACAGAGCAAAGTGAGGGGTGAGTTTAGCTAAGACACAAAGGTGTAGTAATGGTGCATACACACAAATGTATACACACATACATTTATCTTATACTAATCTTTACAGTATGGATATATTTCAATTTTTGGATAAATCTATGTTTATTATGTTTTTGTTCATGTATAATATTATTTACAGCTGAGTCAGGAAATGTGCCATAATAACATTTCCTTTCTTGTACAGCTTTCTTTTTTTCCTAGATTTAGTAATTGCTTGTCTTTCTATGTCTAAATCTCATCCCCAAAATTTTCACATAGAACTATAAAACTCCACTCAGTACAAACACATCAAGAGTCTATCAGCTCGATTCTTTTTTTGTCTACATCCTTACCTACCTTGTGTTTTCATCTGTTTAGTTTCTTTTTTTTTTTATTTTTTTAATATATTTTATTGATTATACTATTACAGTTGTCCCATCTCCTCCCCCCACCCCCTCCCTGCACACCCCTTCCCCCCACACTCCCCCTCTTTAGTTCATGTCCATGGGTCATATATATGAGTTCTTTGGCTTCTACATTTCCTATACTATT
>VMDR010013545.1:0-24825 GCA_007922815.1 Macrotus californicus | reverse complement strand
GGCATCGGGTGCACTAACCAACCCGTAGACCAAAACATTCATTTTAAGAGACACATTTTCAAACCTTTTTCAGCTCAACATATCTGACCTAGAATAAACATCCTAACACTCACTTCATCACTGAGGCAGACTCTAACAAGAGTGTTATGAGCTTAATGTGTAAATAACTCCTGAGTGTGTGTGCAACATTTCTTCATTAAAGTAGAAAAGGTTGTAACATCAGAGGAGATGAAAACAGAAGCTCTCTGGGACACAAGCCGCTTGTTACAGAGATAATAAAAAAACCTGGAGGAACTCAAAATAGAAAAAATGTAATCAGTGGGCAAATAACAATGAAAAAAATAATACTGTGTGTGTCCTAACTACATGTAACTTTTTAAAACAAGCATACTATATTAAAAAGAGCAATTTACTTCTAAGTAGCCACCTTGGAAGGCTATATGGTTATTCCACTGCTCAAAAACGTTTTGGAATTCTTCCCCTGAAATGTCTATCAAAACCAATTTTAAAACACAGTGGCCTGTAGAAATGGTGATCACAATAACAGGGACCCGCTCTCTCGGGCTCAGCTCTCGCCCAGAGTACTCGGAAGCCCTCTTGAATCCCCACAGCTGTCTCACCACTACCCCTCACTACCCTAACCCTCCTGGTCTATGATTCTGCACCCCCCCCCCCCATCTCACTCCGCTTCCCTCCCGGCTCACTGCACTTCTCCACAGGCCCTCACTTCTCTTTCCTGAATACATGAAGCTCTTCCCTAGCTCACGGCCTTTGCACTGGCTGCTCTCTGTGCCTGCAATGCTCTCCTCGCTCCTCCCATGGCTGGTTTCTTATTCTTCTTAAGTCCATGCTGCCTCCTCAGTCAGAAGGGCCTGTCTTGACCGCTCCATCCACAGTCAAACCTTTACCCCCAATACTCTCATCCTCTCCCCAGGTTATTTCCTAGCACATAACCTTATTACACTGCATCACTTATTTATCTACATATTTGTAAGTCATCAGTCCCTCCTACTAGAATATAAGATCCTTAACACTAAGGACTTTGTTTTGCTTATCTCTGTATCTTCAATGCCTAGACCAATACTGAGCATACAGTAGGTACTCAATAATGATACTGACTAAATGACTCCATGCCCAGATGTAAATATAGAAAATTCTATCTGCCACTGCTACTTGTGTTTCCCCCATGGATTCTAGATCCTAGTCTAGAAGTTCTCTGCTATCCTCAACAGAGGCTATATGGTTAATGTACACATTACCATGTGGTATTTTCCCAGATCGGAATACATGTATGTCCTCTCCCACTTTCAAGCTCCTTCCTATATACCAAATCATTTTCCATGTGCCTTTGTGTCAGAAAAAGAGAACTATCCTCTCTTCCCAAGGCCTACTACACAGTAAGCCATCAATAAATATGTGCTGGCTAACACATTCTCCTCTCAGGGTTCTGGCGTAAGTCATTCAGAAAGGCAGCGCCAAGAAGGTACGTCTGCTGTACCAAAAATGTACCCATCTCTGCTAAAATAATAAAATCTCCGAGGACTAAACTTGAATATACCTCAGCTATCTTGTTCCTGAAGTTCTTCTTATGAGGTTCCTTGATCTTCCATGCACACATCACAAAGGCACAAACACACACATGTACGTGCCTCTCTTAGGCTCTCCTAACCTCCATATGTGTCCTGACAAGCCTGGGTTTGCACATGTACAAAGCATAGGCTAGTTTTAGTTTTCTTTCTTTTTTTTTTAAACAAAAGGCATACACATTGTAAAAATTTCAAGCAGTGCAAAAGTATACAGAGAAAACAACGAAAGTTTTATAAAGCCCATTGCCCAGAGCAGCTTCGGAACCCTGAACTGTCCAGTCACACAAAAAAATCTGTTTCCTCACTACAAACTGTATTTCTGCATTGGTCCTAACACTTTAGTTCCGGGTATCATGTAGGTATTTAAAAACTGAACAACTTTTAAAGGTAAATGCTCAGGGGTGTGAGGGGAGGCAAACTGCCATGATTGAAAACATTTAAAAAATGGCTTCCAACAGAATGTATCAAAACTCGAATGAAAATATAATTGAGTCATCAATTTAAATAGCTCTCATGTGAAAGAGGGTTATCGTTTGTTGTGCAGGACCCTTGGGCCAAATACACAGAAAGCATTCTGGCTGACACACGGAAGCCTCTGTCCCTTGGAAGCAGGGAGCTACCACACTATGTAACCTCTGGGACATTTCCTAGAAACTTAGACCCTGACTAGAATTAAAACACAAAGAAAACCAAAATGTTTCATCAGTTAATTCCATCAATCATGTACATTAACAAGACAAATTAGAACTTTAACCGCAATTGCCACCATTTGTCCTGTTATCATTATGATCACCAGTCAATAGTTACAGAAGAGTTACTGGGAATTCTAATTTGATCTTGAGTAAATGAGACCCAGCGTGTAGGGCCTTTTTCATCCCTGGTGAGAGACACTCATGATTTAACAAAGTATGTAACCTATTTATATGTACTTACATGTACTTAAGCTGTACCGATGTGAAACCTAGTACGAGGACCAAAAATCTTAACTGATCCTTTGCCCATGGCCTTAAAAAAGAGTGTACTACTTCTTTTTAACTTAAATGTTACCAATTTAAATTAATAATGAGGTGACAAACCAAACCTAGTACAGTCGAAGATTCCTCCAGAAGTCTTTGATAAACATAAGATTCATTATTAAATTTCACAGCACTACCAACTTCAAAGCCCTCTAAATCTGTCGTCACAAAAATATGTACAGCATTGTAAATAAACTAAAGCCTGATGGCATATATTATTAAAACTATCATTTTTTTCCATAAAGGATTTGACCTATGGTGATTAACCTATAAAAAGCGGGAAAAGACTGGTGGGTGGAGATAAGCATATCTAGCACATTCAGTCAACGGCAGTTTCATCGCAACTTAGCCTTAATTTTTTTGCTGAAATGATCTAAGTAACACAATATTCATACTAACAATATTTTTTTTTAAATCGATGCTACGTATGGTTCCCAATCATTAGTGTACAAATGGAATTCAAATGGCACGTAAGAAACATCTAGAAAGTATGTGAGAATCCCTAAACATCCTTAATTCAAAATCTGGGGCCTGGAATCTGCATTTTTTAATCTCATTGATGATTCTGATGATAACCTTGGAAACCAGTCGTATTTTTTTCTTAATACCTCAATTATTCCCATATATACAAGTTTTTGATTCTATAGCATGTGTTTTTTCCTCCAAAAAAACACGTACACAAACTTGGCTATATCAGCAGTGGAAACTCTCACCTATTCCCCAAAAAACAGTGCACTGGGTAAATGCATTATTTGTTACTCCTCAGTCTGAGTGGTTTCAAAGCCTAAGCCTAACCAATTAGTAGCTGTGTGTACCTTCTGACATATTTTTTAATTTCTCTGTCTCCAGTCTTCATCTATAAATCAGAGATTTAAAATCATACTTTCTCAGAGGGTTGTTATGAGGATTTAATTGAACATGTGCAAAACACCTAGAGCAGTGTCTAGACAATAACAAGGGCTCAATAAATGTTAGCATGTTTTCATCTTTAGTATTTAATATAGGAAAGAAAGGAGACCCACGTGAATTAGAGCAGTCGAACATTACAAAGAGCATCTGGTATGTGAACTTGCCTTGAAGGATAGGTAGGCGTTAGAGATGATAATACAGATAGTGTGTATAAAGAATAAAGAGACTGAGAACTTCAGGGTTCAAAATGGGCATTTCAGACTGCAAACTCGGTTGTATTAAGTAGGCTCACTTATATGCAGCCCAAATGCCAGACTGGGGACTTAAGCAATAATTCAGTAGACAACAGGAAGCCCTCACAATTCTTAAATAGGGTAGTAATGTATTAACTGTAGGACTTTTAGAATTTCTGCCTGGGCAAAGTGCCAGCTTAAGAATGAGGAACCAGCCTAAGGAGTGGATAAGCCATTGATGAAATTTTAAAATACCACTGACTGTTAAAATATCAAAGTATCAGCCCTGACTGGGTGTTCAGTTGGTTAGAGCATCATCCCAATACACCAAGGTCGAGGGTTTGATACCCAGTCAGACCACATACAAGAATTAATCAATGAATGCATAAATAAGTGAAATAATAAATCTAAGTGTCTCTCAATACATGTAATTGTTAAAATATCAAAGTATCACTGTGAGAACTGGATGCAAACTAACTAGAATCTTCCAGAATGGATAAACATATATATAAACAGAAATGCGTAGTACAAAAAGATGAAAAGAACCATTTGTGGAATACTTGGAAGTTAGTAGCATAGAGGGATTTCAGGAGAAGGTCCAAAATCATGAAAATTACATGTGTAACAGTACTTCTATTTATATATAAACTTCTTTCTCCGATAAATCTATAAGGGTTCCTAGTTAAAGGATAAATCATTTTCCTTTGCTAAAGGACATTTGTTCTCTAGCACCTTTTCTCAAAAAGAAAAATACTTTCAGAATTCATCTATAATTTCTTCTGGCTAGCATTATACAACATTACTAATGTTTTATAAAATTACTTTATTATTGTTCAATTACAGTTTGCATTTTCCTCCCACCACTCCCCCCCCACCTCAGCCAATCCCACCTCCCTCCCCCACTCCCACCCTCCCCCTTGGTTATGTCCCTGTGTCCTTTATAGTGGTTCCTGAAAACCCTTCCCTCCCCCTCCTCTCTGGCTATTGTTAGATTGTTCTTAATTTCAGCGTCTCTGAAATAAGCCAGGCAGTGAGGGACAAATACCATATGATCTCACCTTTAACTGGAACATAATCAACAAAAGAAAAAAGCAAACAAAACATAACTAATTTTTTTTTTACCATTTCTAAAAGGTAGTATCTCAAAAATTATTTAAGAAATACTGGGCTAATAACTGGATGCACAATGGAACCAAATCACACTTAAATCCCCAATGGAATCAATGGTAGGTAAATGGCATTCAATTGTTAATGTCATTAAAACAACCACTTCTTCTTTTGGTAAATAAAAATTTGCCCAAGACAATTACCATCAACAGTGGCCACTGTTAAATCAATTTTTGGAACCTGGGAAAAACGTTTAACAGTCCAGAGAATTCAAATAAAAAGGTGAGAATTCTTATTGAGTTCCAAACTCTTGCCATCATATTTAAAAGTTCACAGCAACACACTAAAGGAAATTCCTCCTTAATTTTTAAGCACATAAAATGCAAACATCCCTGATATGCTTACCCCTTTTGTCACCAAAGGTAACAACACATACCTCTGCTGCTTCCACCCAAGTAAAATAAAGAAATGTATTCTGCCACGCTGTAGTGTGCCTTCTTCACAAGGTGACTCACCACGCTAAGGAACACTATATAAGCCTTTGTGACTTCAGTCAACCTTCGCTGACTAACAAGGTTGATATGAAAACACAGTGAGGCTCCTAAGGGCGAATTTCACTGTGTCTCAGGACCCTGCCTCATCATGGCCAGTCTCCTTTGCCACATCACTGAAAAGGAGCTAGACAAGAGTGGGATTCCTAATTATATACTATAGCTATCTATTAAATGTTATCTGCTCAATTTTTCAGACAATCTATGGCAGGGCAAAAACTATTCCACAAAAAAAACAAAACAAAAAGTCTTTCACCATGTAACTAGAAGCAATATGTTAACAGAGAAAAAAAATCCATTTAGAAATAAGAAATAGCCCTGGCTGGTGTGGCTCAGTGGATTGAGCACCGACCTGTGAACAGAAGGGTCACCAGTTCAATTCCCAGTCAGGGCACAGGCCTGGGTTGCAGGCCAGGTCCCCAGCAGCGGTGCATGAGAGGCAACCACACATTGATGTTTCTGTCCCTCTCTTTCTCCCTCCCTTCCCCTCTGTCTAAAAATAAATATGATTAATTAATCTTTTTAAGAAACTAAAAGAAAAGAAATAAATGGTAGGCACAGCTATTAATCAAATCTCTGGATGAGAAAATTCAAATACTAGCATCCCTGGAAATTAATAAAGTCTTTTAAAGAAGGCTATCACATTTTTATCTTGTATATTCTCAGGCAAAATGGAAAATAATAACCCACCTGAAAACACAGAGTCCTGGGCAGACTACCTGGGATCAAGCCCTACAAAAAGGAGAAAGGTGGAAATAGGCCCATCTGATTTAAAAAGATCAAAGTCTGTTGGAACGTGTGCCAGCACAAACACAAGGAAGCCAGCATTCTCCTATTGTGGGTAGGAGTGTCTCTGTGAAGATATCTGGCATTATCAATCAAAATTACAAATGCAAACCACCCTTTGACTGAGCAATTCCATTTCTAGGAATTTATCTGACAGATATGCTCATACATATGCAAAAAATATATAGACATATGGCACAAAAAACTACACTGCAGTGTCACTAAAAGAAAGACTACAAACAACCGAATTGCCCACCAATAGAAACTGGTTAAATAAAGCATGATAAAGCCAAATACAATGCAGCTGTACAAAAAAAAAAAAATATATATATATATATATATATATATATATATATATATATATATATAGTTACCGATTTTGAGTTAGTAAAAAAGGCAAAATACAAAAATAGTTAAGTATATTTTTAAGGATATCATTTGTGTTGAAAAGGAGGCGGTAAGAATATATGTGCATTTACATACACCTGTACCAATTATTTCTGGAAGTATACACAAGAAGCTGCTAACACTGGCTGCTTCCAGGAAGAGGAAATCAATGGTAGGACAACAGGAGACTCCTTCCTGTAAACCCTATTGTATCTTTTGAACTTCAAACCATATGAATGTCTTACCTAGGGAAAAGCATAAAATAATCCAATTTTAAAAGAGTAAATAAAGGGTGCAGGGCAAAGAATATTTCTTAAGTACAAACTCTGACCCAGTAAATCAGTGTTCCCATTTTGGCCTTTCTAAAAATTGCTGCTTTCTCTTCTCCCTTCCATCTAACGTGCTCTTTTTCACTCCCTCTTGTCAACGGTCCCAGTGAATTTTACTCTTCTCCAGTCAGACTTCTCAGGGACATTCGCAGCCACTGCTCAATTCGGCTGGGAGTTCTATTTGCCCGTGAGGTTGATGAACTTTGTTCCAGTAATTCTAACACAAAATGGGCAAGGACATCAGCTGTAAAAGAAATCTGAGTATTTACAGAAGGGTAGATAACGCCACTTATGCAACAGAAAGAAAAACAAACAAGCTGAGAGAAGATGGGGAAGTGACTAAGAGTTGAGAGAGTTAGTTTTAACAATATTATAAAAAAATTCTTCCAGAATTAATTTAAACACTCAATATTATCAAGCCCATTCATAAATATTACCTAAAAAAAAAAAAAAAAAACCTTAACAGAAACAGAGTACGTGCACTAGAAACAGTATTTTCCCACTCTAATTCAAAAACCAAACTATCATTCCCAGCAGGGCTACAGTGACTCTGCACCTAGAATCCCTAAATCAGGGGTCACCGTGGACGCTGCTAACTAGTTGCTTAAACTAATGTTTTCGCTCTTCATTTTCATTATGTCATTTATTTGCAAATGTGTATGCCTGCAAGATAGGCAGAAGTAGGTTTACAGTTATAATACAAATAATAATATAAGAATATACTGTTTCATGTACTCACAACTGTAAACCTACTTTTGCCCATCACTGTATATTAATATTTCACATGCTAGGGTCTCGTTCTGTTGAATTTTATATTATATTTAATATATCTGATTTCTTTCTTTTCCAGAGCAATGTTTGCTTCTAGATTAATTAACTCATAGATTTCTCCTCCGTGCCGCTGTAACTGGGGACAAAGGTCATGACTGGTCCTGTAGTATATGGGAATCTGGGTAAGATCTGCAAACACAACGTTTCCGACAGACATCTGGTTAAATGTATGTTCACGCTGCAACCTGACCAACAACCATCATAAAGGAAAGCTCTCTGAATTGAAAGTTCTCAAAAAAAAATAATCAGACCTGATAATAAAATTAGACCATAGGCTTTAGTATTCTCAGTTTTAGTGAGTATATGTTATACCAAACTCTTAAGTAGGTTAACAGGTTGTATTAAAATCTTCTTTGCACCCTGGCCGGGGTGGCTCAGTTAATTGGAGCATCATCCCAAAAGGTCACAGATTTGATCCCTGGTCAGGGCAAATACCTAGGGTGCAGGATCAATCCCCAGTCGGGGCACGTACACAAGGCAACCGATCAATGTCTCTATCTCTCTTTCCCTCTCTCTCTCTCCACCTTCACCTCTCTCTAAAATCAATAAATATATCCTAGGGTGAGGATTTTTTTAAATCTCCTTTGCTATAAACAAAAAAATCTCCTTTGCTTAGATCTAAAGTGCTGTTCATTCTTTACCCAACCCCTACAATATTGTTTCCTTTATCAGATACAAAAGTCCTGAATACCAGTGAAATTCCTCTTATTTTAACAAAAGACTTTCCAAAATGCCCAACATTTATTATAATCTACAAAAGCCCCTTTTTTCCTAAAACTATTAATTTATAGTACAACATACTGAGAAGATTTTCATTTCTTTACAAATAATAGACCAGAAAAACATCTTCAGAACTATCTTGACATTCCTGACCCTTTCGAACACAATGACGGAAAACGGCCACGTGGGAAAAGACAGATCTCTGAGCCCCACACAAAAGGTAATTAGTGTTTTAAAAGCAGAGTGAGCATACATGTGAAATATATATTACGTGGTTGCACAAACTAAATTATTAACTTTCCAACTTGGCATTATGACAGGGTAGTTGGGAGAGAATGTAAAAGAAAATACTCAGCTTAAAATTAACAATGGGCCCATTTATTCAAGGCAGGATGGTTCTCCCATTTCAGCGTGAGAGAACTCAAAGTCCCCTTTATCCTCCTGGAGGACGGGACTCTGCAGCCAGCCCCGTCTGGAGAATCACTCAACTACATTCACAGCTTCACTCACAGCCAAGCAATGGCAAGAAAAGTCTTCTTCACTTGGCACTGAAAACCAACACAGAGAAATGTGACTTTGAGGTGTTTAAATTTCATCCTTCGAGAATCAGTTCAATTAATTTCTTCTGCTGGAAGCTGACCCCGACAAATACAGAAAGATCTATGCCCACAGAAACTGAGAAACACTTATCTGCACCTTTGCCATGTCCTCGAACACTGTCTTGTGACGGGTTTTATGACAGTAAAACCTATTTCTTTACTGTACTGTAAAGGACAGTACTGTTCTTATTTCTTTTCTCCACAGCCTTTGTACACTCCGTTACCGTCTATCTTTTTCAGTGGCTTCTGGGAAGCATTCCTTTAACTGCCGAATGAATGAATTCACAGCAAAGTACTTCAGGACTCCTTCTCTGCTCTACGTTGTACTCCCACCCAAACAGGGCTCCATACCCCAGGAAACAATAAATATCTCCTGCTTTTCAAATGCAACCAAAATCTTGTCTGAGCTGGTAACAAGAGACCCGCCCCTAATTCTTGAGAATCAAAGTCACAATCAAAATTATCCGCTAAAGAGATACCATGGGCTTGTTTATGAAGAAATGGGAGATCATCCTCAGGAAATCCAAATACTGGCATTCAAGTAAAATACTCTAACATCACATATCAGAAAATAACATGCAGCAGAGTACTTCAAGTTTAGGATACTGTATTTAAAAGATGTTATTCACAAAAATATTATCCTTCTTGTAATTTCATCATGAGAAACATCAACTTGCCAAAATTTGGCCTTGAACGTGCAACAAGTCCCCTATTTCTTATAAAATATACTGGCAAAGACTAACAAACCCACACTGCGACCGTGAAACCCATCCCCACATTCTACGGTTTCAAGATAATTCCATAAATGCAAGGTCATAAAAAGAGCCTGCAAACTCTTCTTACCAGCACTCCCGCTGAAGAACAGGGAAGTGAAAACAATGACTTTGTGATGATGAACGGAAGGCAATCGGAGATTCTCTTTGAGTTTGCAGAAATGACCAACCTTATCTTAGAAATCAAAATACTAAAAAAATGCAAAATGAATAAAATATAGGTGATGAACAAATGTGGGTGAAATGTGAAAATTTTATAGTTCATATTCTTTAAGGTACAAGTAATATTCAGCATATTCATATGCTAGGAGCAATAAAACCTAAAATCTAAAAAAAAAAAAATCCAGAATGTTCAAGTCCCAGCCAATGGCTTATTTATCTCAAATGCATTCGATAGCAGAGGTCCAATGTTATAAGAGAAGGTAAATAGCCCTTTAAGGTTCAAAATAATAATACTTGACTCAAGGAAACATTGTACTCTTTTGAATTCTAAATATAAAGATGCAGCTCCCTAGCTGAGCACCAACTTGGGATTTTCTTTTTTCAATTCCAACAGACTGTAAGTAAAAAATATGTAACTGTTATATTCCCTACAGTTATTGGGGATTTGATGTTTCGAGTCCCTGAATAGTTGTTCTTTTTAATTTTATTATAATATTGTAATAAATGAGAGAGTACTATGTGCTAAGAATTTCATACACACTACTAAAATAAGAGAATCACTAAATTACATGTTTTAAGACGTGTTCAGGTTTTAATTGCTTCTTGATAACTAGTGGTCTAGTGACCACTAAAACATTAATGTATTACATAAAAGGCAGAATAAATATAACCAGAGACTAATAAGATGAAGTATAACATTAATAATTTTACTACAACAATATAAATTAATTACTAGGCATACAACTTTATTAGGCAATGTTACTAGGCATGTTTGAACTACACAAGGGGTTAAAAATAACTACAATGGAAAGCCAAGAGCCTAGCAGCACAGTTGAGCCAACATTCCCTCCCCTCCGCCCCCTCCCCTTCCCATCCTCCTCTCCAGTCCAGAATGAACTGCATGCCCCACTGCACAAGGCCCAAAAAGGTCACAGGAGATGGCAGAGACTTTTGTAAGAGAACAGAAATAACTCAGCAGCTTTGTTACCGGGCTTCTTTTAATCAGTATGTTCAAAATCCTTTAATTAGCACGCTGTCTACACAAGGAAAGCATTTCTTCTGTGCCAGGGGAGGGCACGTATGTATGTACACAGTGTTCTGTTTTATCAGCATCGCAACATGGAGCTAGTGCCTCAAATTGTCTGCCAGGGAACTGAAGCACAGAAAACTTTTTAAAAAGCATGGTACCACACATTTACATGCCAATTTGCATTTCTATTACCAAACAATAAAGTGATAATTAAACTTGTTTTATTTAGGCATCAATTTATTTATGGACTTTTTTTTCAGCGAAAATGGAAGTACTGTTATTGAAAAAACTTTTTTTAGTCCATTATCAAAAAGTAGGATATTCAAACTTAATATGAGATACTGTTAACAGAACATAAAAATGGAAAATATTCAAATATTGTTCCATTCCCCATAATAGGTCTTCAGTAGGAGAAAAAAAACTGCCTCACTCAAACAGGAATAAATCACAAGACACATGTTTACATGGATGCTTTACTTTTAAAATTTCATCCAACCACAAAAAGCCTTAAAACTCGCAGGCTGGATTACATGTGTGTATTTCCTTGTAAAATCTGAAAAACTGAAATCAAGACAGAAAGTAGTGATAAATTAGTGACAACTATTTATAAATCCACAGCCAGGATCACTTCATTTAGTAAGATGGGATTTGCAGTATTTTAATAGACATATAAGTGTCATAAACTTACTTTTAATCTTTCAAAATCAAGTTGAATATATACTGTAAGAAGCAATGTGTGTGTGTATGTATACTTAAATAATTAAGCAAGATAATAACCTTCTAAATGCCTGATTATAGAAACAATCTACTTAAATTTAAGATAAGGTTTATTATTAGGGAGGCAGCGTAACACACTGCTTGAAAGCCAGTTCTTCCACACCGGTCATGTGAGCTCATACAGTTCTAGACAATGGGAATACTACTACTATTTGGCAGGCTGGCATGGGTATTAAAGAAGATGATGCGTGGAGAGCACTTAGCAAAAATCCCAAAATTTGCCAGTAAGGCCACTTGTGGGAGGAAGAGGGATAAGTATTTTGATGTACTGCACAAAAGTGTAAATTAGCATGATCTATCAAAATTATATACATATATATGTAAAACTATGTAGATATGGTATCCACTGCAGCACTGTTTATAATAGGAATACTGGAAACAATATGAATGCCCTTCAACAGTGTATGGTTAAATAAATGTTACCTTCCTACATGAAAATTCTATCCAGCTGTTTAAAAAAAAAACCAACCCTCAACATATTAACAGGGAAAGTTCTTCATGGTAAACTCCTGAGAAAAACCACAGTGTGAACAGTGCATACAATACACTACCACATAAGTAAAAGGGTAGTCGATGTTTACATTTATCTCAATATACAAAAAAAAAAAAAAAAACCCTCTGGAAAGTTATACAAGTAATTAAGAGCAATAATTACCATCTGATGATGAAATTGAAACAGTACCTGACACAGTCAAGCCCCAATAAATGAAAGTTGTAATTGCTCCCTTCATCATCATGAGGAAAACACCCTTAAAGTGTATACATAGAATCCATTCAAACTAAACTCATACTAAGGTAAAAAGCCAGATCTCAATTATTCATAAACTGACTATCTAGTTGGAGAGCCAAGACTTTCTTCTTCAAAGGTAAACAGCTTTGGGCCATTTTACTATGGGTCACCACCTTCACCAGAAAGTAAACTGAGGAATAATGTCCAAGACAGTCATTTCATTAATACTGATCAACAGTTTTTAATAAACAGCTTTGGAACTGAGAGGGACCAAGAAATTCCATAGCACAACCTTCTAATGTTACATATGAAGAAACTAAGTAAGATCCAGAGAATTCTCAAAAGTAATTACAGTTGAAAGATCTGAAGTCCATCCCCTAATTAAGTGCTTTCCATTTTATCATTAAGATGATGAAGGGAAACTGAAAATAAACAAAATTGAAATTAATTATCCTTGCTAACTTCCCTTCCACCACAGCCTTTATTACAGGTAACTAAGTCTGTTCAGATCAAATCCCATAAGCAATTGTAGTAAGTAGAGAACAGGTCATCCAGAGATAATTAGTCCTGAGGTTTCCAGGATTAAGCACTGAATGAACATCTGTAACAAAATCTGTAAAGTTTGCTTACACTAGAGATTGTCAGAGGCATGTTGAAGTCCTTGCCACCTTGCAGCCGGAAACCCCAAGGAGCTGGGCCAACCAAGGACACGCTGTAGTTGCTCATGGTTCTAATGGCTCAAAGTCCAATCCCAGAAAGTGAAACTGTGAAAAGAAATTCAAATGGTTTAAAAATGTTTATTTGAAGCCCTATTATATATCCAAATGCATTTAATATAAACCCAAGTAAATCATGTTCAGTACTTTGTTTGTGGGGAAATGAGGGGCTACAGAGAAAAAGTCTATATTAAGTTCTTACTTCAACCTAAGAAAAGAAATATATGAGCTAATATACAATTTCTAAACTCATGCCAATTTCCATAGTATAAAAATTCCACAGCAGAATATATTTCTAGACACTTGATCAGTTTTACAACTTGCTACAATTTGTGGCTTCTTGCATACAAACTTTAACTCAAAGTACTTTACAACATTTTGTTATAAGTAAAAAAAGAACAAGATTTTATTTCAAGTTTAGTTCAAAATGGTTTTCTCCTTTCCTCTACCTCATACATTCTTTTTGCCTGCAATTGGCAAGAGCCCTTCGATTTCACTTACTTAAATGCTAAATTACTCTAACATATGAAAAGGAATGCTAATTCATAGACTCTCATTCATGCTTACCAAATGCTCTAAAATGAGTTGGGTTTTTTTTTAATGTACAAAACTGTTCTCTCCAATCGTAAACTACAATTTGAATTTCCTCTTAGAGGGATGTGATATATTCCACACTTAAAGTAGTATTTACTTTTTCTTCAGACAGGCCATCATAGGCAACACGGTGATATTTCCATCAGAATCTGCTTCTTGTTTCTGTACACTCCGCATCAGGCAAAGCAGAAAGCGGGCACTTCCCAGAGTGAGACTGACTAAGCACGGTAGGAGCGCAATCTTAATGCATGAAAGGGAATTGGAGCTTCAGAAAAGAACCAGCGCCTTAGTGCTTTCTTCTTTGTGTTTTGCTGTAAGTGTGCTCATGTTGACTCTCATGGTAGTGTTTTTATATAACAAAAAACTAAAGCAAAAAAGTGTGCGTTGGAGTTTGGGGTTGGTTGTGATGGCAGTTACAGGTGGTTGGGAGGAATGGAGACTTTCTAAGATGTACCGGAAATACTAACAAACATAAAATTTCTCTCTTTAAAGATCCTAAAAATATAACACATGAATAATTTAATAATTTTAAAACCACTTTTTTTTTTAAAAAAAGCTGTTTAAGACATACTTTCTTAGAAAATCTATGCTGTGCAACTAAATCACCCTATATTACCTGTCTTAAATTATTTTTTAACCCATTCAAAATTTCTATCCCATCATACCAAATTGATAGTGGCATATGTAGATATTTGAACCACTGGGTATATTAAAAGCAAATACATTCCACCTTTTTCATAAAGGGAAAGTGAGGAAAACCTTCAAATAAGTCTGGGTCTTAAAGAAAAATTAAATCAGTGAAAATCTGCATGGCATCTACCTAGAAACTAAATGAGTTTTCCCACTGGCATGGTAGTACACTGAAGTCCTATGTATGAATACGTTACTTCAACACTGATATAACAGGCACAGGGCCTTAAGGCCGAAGGCCAAGCCAGAAGCCAAACTGTTAGATATACCTGGAAAATTAATAGTAAGCAGCTAATAAGGAGCCACTTATAATTTAATTCCTTCCCCCTATAATAAAAGAGAAGATTTTCGCAGAACTAAAAGAGACTGTTTTGATATTGACATATCATACAAATCAGAAGTGTATAAAGCCCAACAGATATTTCACAGGCAGCCTGCCCTCCCTTCTATTTCAATCTTTTAACTTTTGTCATGAGAAGAATGTTTAAGTTAGGCTCAACTTCTTCTGGTCTCTGTTCCCTACAAGAAAATGTGTTTATGTATCCACGCATACACATTCAGCCTCTTTTTACTTGGGAGTTGCCTTCCTGACTTATCCCGTTAGTTATCAAAGTTTCTAGCACTGGCAAGGTCATAGCTACACTAGAAAACCAGTGTCATTTCATTTCTAATCAGTGTCGTTTCTAGCATCTCCCTCTGCTAGCTTTATTGCGTTAAAATACTCTGATCCCTAAGCAATGCTAATATCATTGGCCTTTTCCAGGTCTCCATCTGCTTATTAGTGCCCAAACTCTTCCTAAAATACCAAGCAGGCAGGAAATAGCAGCCTATTCTGCTTTCAAACTTGTAGAAAATGTTGGAACTTCTGTATAGCTCTGGATTTTCTCTTAGGGAAAGTCTAAACAATGTATTCGCCCTGGTACTTGGGAAGGAAGGTTAGTCATTTCCCACACTCCTATTCCAGTTTCTTTGAAGGATGAGAAGGGGAAAATGAGAATTCGTGATGAACTGCTCAGGGTAACAAGGGTCTGAAATTAAGGAGCAGTATCGTGAGGTTCTCTCTCTTCCCCATTGAGAGACAGCGGAGGTAGGGCTGAAGAACGGAGGCCACAGGCGCAGGATGAGAGCCGCCACGAGACAGTTTTCCAGCAGATGTTCTCGCCTAGCCCTGTTTGCCAAATAAGGCTCCAGAGCCGGCTGTTTCCGTGGCAGGCGGGTTTCGACGTCCTCCCGGTCAGGAAGGCGGACTCGGGCTAGGATCTGGCGTTCACACCCTAGCCCTGCCCTGCCCAGCGCAGCCACGAATTTTCTTTCCAAGCTCTGCCCTGGCTGTACGCCCTTCCTTTTTCCACTTATTGTCAAGCGCACTGAAGGCACAGTCTTCCAAAAGCCCCGACAAGCACGCAAGCACTAATAAACCTGGCGTTCACGACAGATCTGTTTTTTAAAGGGGGTTTATTTCCGGACGCACGAAAAGTTTTCCCCAAACAGGTTACGAAATCCCAACTATCTAGGGGGAAATAAATGCTTCTCAGTAGCGTGAGAGCAAACAAAAACTAACACGCCATTCCCATTGAGTCCGGCTTCCTTCCCACACCCCCTCCCAAGAGATTCGCGCAGGGCGTGGGTGGACCTGGACGCCCAGATGGGTGCCCGGAGCCGGCCGGCGGGTCTGTGCAGGGTGTCCGGGGGCCTTTCTGCGCCCGGCCTCGCTATCCAGGGAGCCCCGTTCCTGAATCCCTGCCGTCGCCGCGCACGTCCCGGCCGGACGGGGCTCCGGGGACCCCCTCCAAAGCTCGCCCACTAGCCTCGCGCCCACTCCCGCGCTGCCCCTTCCCCAGCGCTCCTCTTCCCAAGCTACTCTCCCACTTCCCCCGCTGCGCGTCCAGAAAACACCTGAGAAACCGCCCCGTTCAAGGGGCGCCCCCTCCGTCTCCGCAGCAGGGCTTCCCTCGCGCTTGGCGCAAGGCGACCGCTACTTGCCCGCTCCCTTCACCGGGACTCAGAGACGCGCACCCCCTGCGGGGGGCCACTCACCTCTGGTCCAGCGCCGCGATGCCTCCACCTCCGAGGAGCGCGGACAAGTGATTCGTAGTGCGTGCGCCGTCCTCGCCACCCGCGGGAACTTCCGCCTCTTGGCTCGGCCCCCCACGGCCCCGCCCCCGAGTGGGGCACGCCCCCTTCGCTCCCGGCCTCGCCCTTGGGCTGGGCGAGACCGCGCGGCGCGGACAGAGAAGCCAGCTGCGGAGCCGAGCGCTCGGGCTTGCTTGGGCGAGCTGAAGCTTCCGCGGAGAAACAATCGCGCTGCCGAGTTTTGGTGGGAGTAGTCTTAAGAATTTTCGAGCAGTGCCTAGCAAACGTCTGCTCTGCGAGTTTGTTTTGCATTGGATGCATTTTTCTCTCCAGAAACTGAATTGGCAAGCAGTTGCTTTGTCTAAAAATAGAAGGGGGCTTTGGATAAATCCCCGTCTATGCAAGTTCAACGGCTACTGCCTGTTTTGTTTTGTTTTTTGTGGGTTTGTTTTTCTTTGTTTTTTTTTTTTGTTTTTTTTTTTTTTGAGAGAGAGAGTTTAAAGTTTCCTGAGAAGCACAAACCCTGAAGCTTGCTTGTCAGGATGGTGAAAATCAGTAACTTTAATATCTAGAAGTTAAACCCCGTGTTCACATCAGAAGGCAGTGATAAAGAGCACCGGCCAAAAGTTGAACCACTGTATGCTCAGCTTATTTTTCTAAATCCAAATCAATAGTAGCCCACTTCCAATACAGTTTCGATAGTCCAATTTCTATAAAGTTGCTTCTACTTAGCCCCAGGAGTTTATTTGTAAATAAACTTGAACAATATTCATTGAACACATAGAAAGTAACTTGTTGACTTTTTCAAACTATGGGTTTGCTTATAAATATGAAAAGGACAATTCTTAACCAAGGGACATGTAGAGTAAGGATCAACTTCATGGGGTCTGTGTATCCCTTAGAAATACAAACAACATTCTGGAAAAGGTCCAAAACTGCCCTGTCCAAAAAGGTAGCCACTAAGCCCTATGTGGCTGCTGAACATTTGAAATGTGGGTACTGCAACTGATTTACTGATTTTTTGGTTTTATATAAGTTTAATTAATTTAAATTTAAATTTAAATACACAGGCAGGGTAACCTATTTCTGTTAAACATAACTTTATTGTCTGGGTAAGACTACATTTCACTTTACCATTGAAATTTAGTGGCGAAATCGACATATAATAGAAGTGTAAGAATGCACACTAGATTTTGAAGACTCGATATGAAAAATATAATGTACCATACCTCATTAATAATTTTATATTGATTACATGTTGGCATTATAAGATTTTTATATTTGGTTAAAAGGTTATTAAATTAATTTCACCTGGTTTTTTAAATGTGAATACAAAAAACTTCAAAATTACCTATGTGACTAGCATTGTATTTTCATTTGATGGTGCTGGTCCACAGCTTTCATCTTACTCTACAAAAGATTATGTTGGAAGGAAAGATTTCTTAGTGTGAGAGCTCATTTACATAGTGCTTTAATACAAGTTATCACATTTGGTATCTCATGAAAATTAAATAAGTAATAACAACAGCTGCTATTTACAAATAGCTACCAGGTGGTAGACAGTGTGGTAATCCTTACAATAACTGTCTAACACAAATGTCATCCTCATTTATAGTTAATAAAATTGAGGTTGCAAGAGATTGCAGTTCATGACAGGTTTTCAGGACAATGGTTACAGTTCATCTCTTAGGGTTCCATCTCTGTTCCGTCTCATCTGTTTGCTGCTGACAGTCCCCTCGAGCCTGTGTAACGAAGGTCTACTGAAGACATCAATAATTGCAGGTGAGGTATGAAGGTATTACCAGAGGGTAAGTGTCCTGAGGTAATGAAGAAGAGCTGAGAGTGAGGGGAGTGTTACTTACAGAGGCAAATTCAGTTTCAGCCTGCAGGTGCTAGCCTGCCTCTGAATGCTACTCCTCCTACCACAATTTAGAGCTTGGGGTATAGAACAGATGAGCCACATCAAGGTGCGAGGCATAGACTGATATGTGTCCGAGTGTTTTCCAAAGAACCAACTGCACTAAAATGACATGGGCAGTTTGTTTAAAATTGCATTTTCCTGGGCCTTACCCAGAGACCCAGGATCCTCGCAAGTGGACCCCAGGAATCTGCCTTTTTAACTAACACTCCCTCCCCTCAACTTGACCCCTAGGTAACTATTAAACTACACTGTTTAAAAACCAGTTCCCTAGAAATATTCCCATATCCCCAATTTACTGTATATTGTGTTAGGTTAATACAATGCATCCCAGATAGTGGCAACTTATCTCAGTTTCTTCATCTTAAAGGAAATGATAATTATAAATAAACTTTTGAGATTATCATGAGTAGTAGAGATAACATATACAAGGTCTGTCCAGAAGGTATCCAGCCATTTAATATGAAAAATAGAGACACTTATTGAAGATAGAAAATACAAAAAACACTGTACATAGGACAATGATGCCTCAGTCTCCTTCAAAGTAGGCACCTTGAGACCTCACACTGTTTTCCCAATCTCCATCAGCTGCCCTGTCACATTTTCCTGAATCTCATTGACAGTCTTAAATCTCTTCCCTTTCAAAGGTGATTTTAGTTTGGAGAAAAGCCAGAAGTTGCAGGGAGCCAAATCTTGGCTGTAGTGGGGATGAGTCACCTGGGTAATTTGATGTTTCACCAAAAAACTCTGCATGAGACATGACACGTGAGCGGGTGCACTGTTGTGATGAAGCTACCAACCACCAGTTGCCCATAGCTGCAGCCTTCTGAATCATCCAAATAGTTTCCATGAAACAATGTTCAAGCTTAATGCAAGGGTTGACCCAATTCATTGCTCTACCTGCTCAGTCATTTTGAATGTGACAGCCACACAGTACACATGCTCACTCAGTGGCATCTATGGTCCCTGCTGACTAGTACAGGGAAATCATCACTGTTCCCACTTGAGCATTCCAGTCCACTCTCCTTGGCTGCCAGGTTACATCAATGTCATGCAAGCCATTCTCATTATATTAACTATCATTGGACTTCTTCCAGACAGACCTCATATAAAATACCTCACAACATGCTGGGCACCAAGTAGATGTTAAATAAATTGTGTCCAAATGAAACTCTAACCAATTGATTAGATTTATTTATGTGTCAGAGAAGACAAATACACACCTTCAGCATTCACTGTGCACTGACTTTGTTCTTGGTGACTTACATATAGTATCTTAATTCTTACAACAATATGAAGTAGGTATTTTTTAAAAGGCAGAAAGAGAGACTTGAAGGTTAAGATATTTAGTCAAGGTCACAACTAATTTGTGATAGAAGTAGAGCAGAGGGTAGGACTCCAAAAACCATGTCCTTTTTATTTTAATACACTGCCTCTTAGTAAATTCAATAAACCATCCAGTTTTAAAGAGCAGAGAAATAAGGGGACTTCTGATCAAGATGAAGATGTAATCAGACACTCTTTGCCTCCTTGCACAACCACAAGAAGAATCACATCTAACCTCAAAACAAAAACACCCAGAACTGCCAGAAAATCAAACTATGTGGAAGTCAGACAACCAAGGATTTAAAGAAGCAACATTAATCCAAATGTGTAGGAGCAGAAAGAGAAAGCCTAGGGTGGAGAGGACATGGTGCTATGAAGTGAGGCAGCAGCTGTGCTGCACAACAGGTGGTGCCACACTCACATGTGATGGATAAAAATTGGGAGGGATACCTTGAGAGCAAGCAATCCCAGCCCTAGGCCAGACCAGTGTAACCCAGGGTTCCATGTAACATAAAGCCTCACATTCTGGCTGTAAAAACCAGTGGGGGTTGGGGTGGCGGAAAACCTGCTGGTTTCTCAGGAGTGTCTGTTTAAAGGACTCGTATGGTCCGAGAATGTACATAAATCCACCCACTCTGTGATTCAGCATCAGGGCAGAAGCTAGAAGGGAACCAGTCGCATATGGGAAGCAGTGAAATGGTTGGAAATGGGATGAGTGTCGGACAAACCTCTATAAGCCAGGCAGCAGCATTGTCCCCTCTCTGATCCCTCCTAGCCACACAGTGCCACAAAGTGATGAAGTGGGTTGTCCCACACTAGCAACAATCTAAGGTTCTGCCCCTTACAACTTAACAGATGTGCTGAGACAGAGTCAAAGCAGCTCTACCAAATACACAGAAACAAACTTGGAGGCTGAAAAGTTGGGGAGACAAAGAAATATGGCCCAAATGAAAGAACAGAACAAAACCCCAGGGAAAGGACTAAGTAAAACAGAGATAGCCAATGTATCAGATGCAGAGTCTAAAACACTGATGATAAGAATGGTCAGAGAACTCACTGATTATGATAAAAATAAGGGAAGAAATGAAGGCTACACTAAGTGAAATAAAGAAAAATCCACAGGGAACCAATAGTGAAGGGAAGGAAGCTGGGATTCAAATCAATGATTTGAAACATAAGGAAGCAATAAACATTCAACCAGAACAGAATAAAGAAACAAGAATTAAAAAAAATAATAAGGAGAATATAAGAAGACTCTGGGACATCTCCAAAAGGGCCAACATCCAAATCACAGGAATGCTAGAAGGAGAAAATGAGCAAGAAATTGAAAATTTATTTGAAAAAATAATGGAAGAAAATTTCCCCAATTTGGTGAAGGAAGTAGACACCCAATTCCAGGAAGCACAGAGAGTCCTGAACAAGATGGACCCAAAGAGGAAAAGACACATCATAATTAAAATGCCAAAGGCTGAAGATAAAGAGAGAAACTTAAAAGCATCAAGAGAAAAGCAGAGAGTTACCTACAAACAAGTTCCCATAAGACTGTCAGCAGATTTCTCAAAAGAAACTTTGCAGGCTAGAAGAGACTGGCAAGAAGTACTCAAAGTCATGAAAGGCAAGGACCTACAACCAAGACTACTCTATCCAGCAAAGATATCATTTAGAACGGAAGGGCAGATAAAGTGCTTCCCAGACAAGGTAAAGCTAAAGGAATTCATCATCACCAAGCCATTTTACATGAAATATTAAAGGAACATATTTTTAAGAAGATCAAAACTATGAACATTAAAATGAGAACAAATTCACAACCATCAACAACAGAATCTAAAAAACAAAAACAACCCTGGCTGGTATAGCTCAATGGATTGAACATGGGCCTGCAAACCAAAGGATTGCCAGTTCGATTCCCAGTCATGGCACATGCCTGGGTTGCAGGCCTGGTCCCCAGTAGGGGGTGTGCAAGAGGCAACCACACATTGATGTTTTTCTTCCTCTCTTTCTCCTTCCCTTCCCCTCTCTCTAAAGGTAAATAAATAAAATATTTTTAAAACGATTTTATTTTTAAAAAAAAGTAGGAAAACAACTAGAACAAGAACAGAATCATAGACATAGAGATCATCTGGAGAGTTATCAACTGGGAAGGGGGGGAGAGTAGGGAAAAAGGTACAAGGATTAAGAAGCATAATTGGTAGGTACAAAATAGACAGGGGGATGTTAAGAACAGTACAGGATATGGAGAAGCCAAAGAACTTACATGCATGACCATGGACATGAACTAAGATGGGGGGGATTGCTGGAGTAAAAGGGAGAGCTGAGTGGAGGGGAGCAAAGGGGGAAAATTGAGACAACTGTAATAGCGTAATCAATAAAATATACTTTAAAAAAGAAGGCCAGAGAAATAAGATGGAATAGCAACTAACACTGTTGAAGCCAAAGAGGCAGAATCTGTAGGAAATTATTGAAATTCAGTAAATGCTGACTTACTTGTATGTGAAAGAGAATGAAACTCCTAACCTCTTCTGGCAGGGGCATGTGCCTGAACTTGTAGAATGACTTGCCACTGAGCCATTCTGACTCCCCTTCCCTGTCTCACTCATGACTAACATTTTTGAAATGGTTGGCCATGTTTTGAAGGACAGTCTGAATACAGACTAACAGGAAGATAACTGATCCATTGGCAAGTCCAATCAATTTCCTTAGCCTCATTAACTCTACCTGCTAAGCAATGATGCCTCACCATGAAGAAAACCATATTAAAGGCTTTCCTTTATCATAACCAGGGCACAAAAAGCTTACGTAGAAAAGAAAACGATCAAAATATTAACCGATTTAGCAGGAATATTTTTAAAGAATATTCCATCTAAATAGTATTTACTTAAGTGTATAAATGTTTGAGCTAACATTTTATTATCCAATGCATGACTCAGAATCCTCTTGCAGTACTTAAAAAATAACAGAAACTTTTAATCACAAGATGATATGTCTGTGACAAGTTTTTACACTTTCACCCAATAAACTATAAAGTACCAGTCTTTAAAAAGTCCCTACATTACTCCAAGTCAATTTATCTTCTAAGTCTCAATCCTGAAAGGTAAATAAACCACTCATAGGTATGATTATTTAAACTTCGAAGTCTAGAAGGGAGAGGAAGTATTAACTATTCTAAATAACTAAAGAAACATGTAGTAATCTAGGGAGAAAGAGACTGAAGGCACAGGGTCATGCTAAAGGTTAGTACAGAATCCTGCCAGAATTAAAGCGGGCAGAGCGCAAAGGAATAAATGGATAAAAAAGACCCTAAGAACAGATCCATGAAGCCTAGGCAAACGTGTGACCAAGGAAGAAGTGAAAAATAAGTTTAAACTCTGTAAAACTAGCTTCCAAGTTTCAAGTTTGCTTTTTGTGGGTGCTATTAATAACCGCTACTGAAGGTAAGGGAGCAAGTTTGGAAGGGACTATACATTTCACTGGCAATTTCTAGTAAACGAAAACAGTGAATTAGTAAGTGAGGGGTATGAACAGGAAGGGTAGGTAGTAAGGGCACTGGAGGAAGTGCTGGGAAGCTTCAGGTTTAGATTTCAGAAGGGAAGAATATTTCTCATAATTAGATCCAGGTTTTATCAATCCTCTATTTTACTTAGACTGAGTCATTGTGGATGGTTATTAAGGTAGAGAGGCTATGTGAATTTAGAGATGAGATAGAAACAAACAACTAGGTCAGAAATTTTAAAAGTTTAGTATATTAAGAAAGCTGTTATTTGAAGAAAGTCAAGAAAGTCAGCAATGGGCCTGGGCACAACTTCCCCAATTACTTCACCAAAATTAATCTCCTCAGCCTGGGAGTGAGGACAGGCTGCGAAGAAGCTTTTTCCATTTCCCTCAGTTTCCAAGTTTGCCTTTATGTAGAGAGAGTTAAGAAGCAGTGGGCTCAGAAATCAAAAAAGAAAAAAACTAAAAAATTGTTGAAGTTGGCGGTATACGCAAACACGGCTCGCCTCCTCGCACAACCATATCAAAATCACAACTAAATTATGGCACAACCATCACACAACGGACGTCTGACAACTACGGAATTAAAGGCACCACATCCATCAAGACTGGTAGGAGGGGCAGAGACACTATCTACCATGCCTCTACTCTGCTGATGTAAGTGATTTTAAAATAAATTCATTTTCTGAAAAAATGTTGGATTTTTGTTTTTTGGATTTCTAAAATTGATGGCTTTTTAAGTTAGGCATTTTCAGGTTTTTGCAAGCATTTCATTAGATTAAAATGTTGTGGTATATTCACCATCACTTAGAACCTGGAAATTTTTTCTTTTCATATTGCCTTATTTCTAACCAATGAAAGAGCTGGTAACAATTGTGACTATTCTGAATCACAAATAAAATACTTCTTAAGTCTAGAGATTGTCTCTGTATATACAAAGCATTGGCCCTGGCTGGGCAGCTCAGTTGGTTAGAGCATCTCCCAATATGCCAAGCCTGTGGGTTTGGTCCCCTCTCAGGGCACATACATGAGTCAGCCAATGAATGCGTAAGTGGAACAACAAATTGATGTTTTTCTCTCTCTCCCTCCCTTCCTCTTTTTATCTCTAAGATCAATTAAAAAAATACAGTAGTTATTTTTGGGAGATGGGATTGTGAAGCCGTTAATTTTTCACTTTATAATATCCTATCTTTCCATTTTTTAGAGAATATGATATTATATCTATTATAAGAATAAGTCAACACCAACTTTTTATAAAGTATATGAACTGACTAAATTTATCATGGTAACAAATTTATTATTAGTCCCAAATTAATTTAAAATTAATTGATTTTTAAATCTCAATTTCTTAAAGCACGGTTTTGTCCCAAATCACTGATTAATCTCTACTGATCCATTAAGTGGTCTTTTACATTGTCTGGGTTTAGAATTTTTAATGCTGTTTAAATCATGTATCTCTCCATCAGTGTCAGAGCTGTGAGGACATAATTACT
>VMDR010013544.1:0-24848 GCA_007922815.1 Macrotus californicus | reverse complement strand
GGGTTTTAGTTCTTTTTATCTTTTTGGCTAAGTAAAGCCCTTTCTTTTCCCATCATCAGAAATTTCTCAGATGCAGCAGGTTTTCTAGAAAATTAAACCTAGGAAGGAAAATTCTAAAATGAAAAACTTATCTTTATAAAAGTTATACCTTATCTTTCTTTCATGTCTAATCATTAAACTATCTGATTTAAGCCTGTGACATGCACTTATAAAATGTAAAAATTTACATTTTCATAAGGTCTTTCCCCCTTGCGGTGCTCCAAGCTTTCACATTTTTATCTCATCTAGTCTTACAGAGCCTTTGGAGACAGAGTGAAAGTCAAGTCCTTAGCCCTAGGTAGCTGCTGGGGAGGAAAATAAAAGGCTGAATTTTTCTACACAAGGAAAGAGGAACCCATGAATTCAGAGCTGAGGCGTCCTGCAAACTCCCAGCACCACACGAAGGAATCGTCTTTGAAGCAGACCCTCCCACCCCACTCTGGCCTTCAGACGACCACCACCCCAGCTGACACCTTGACTACCACTTCTTAAGAGACCTTGAGCCAGAACCACCTGGTTGAGCTATTCCCAAATTTGTTGGGAAACGCCCTGCCTGGTTTCAGAAGCCGCAACCCTCCAGGGCTAAAGCTGAGTAAAGAGACCTTGGGACCATAAGCCACTAAGGAGACAAAGCTTATCTTCCTGGCAGGGGCACCACCTCTGCTCCCCTTTACTTCATCCTGCTTGGCTCCAGGCGGATGACTGGTTAGCCAATGACGTGTAAGATTCCCCAAGAGAGGGACAGCCTAAGACAGGCATGGTTGTAAAGGGGTGCTCAGGGAAGGACTTGGGGAGCTATAGAAAAAGAGGGTGATGGACCCTCACCCCCTGACTTTGACAGCCTGAAGTCCTCATTCTGTCTGCAAGGAAGTCTCCTCATCTCTTGGCTGCCTTACTTAAGCCTGAAACAATGCCGGAGGTGAATACAGTCCTGTGCTGGAAAGGGCACCCACCACCCCCCCTGCACCGCCCCCCCCCCCACCCCGGGGTGATCAGGTCTAAGAAAGAAAGCATAAAATCCTGTGAAACCTGCTTTGTTTATACCCTCAATTTAAATGATAAGGGTCCAAGCATAAAATGAGTTTGTTTCCCCAAAGTTTTATGACCTGTTAGCTATCTGACCCTGACTCAGAATAAGCCCTCATAGTTCTTTGAATGTTATCTATTGTTTCATCATTACTGCCTGACAGTGATTGATGAGCTTTACCTATGCACTCTGTATTCCTGTGCAAATTAAAGCCAATAAAAGCCCATTGAGGAAAAGGCTCCTGGCCCTTCTCCTTTGAGAGATCGACCACCTTTCCTCCCCAAGCAGATCATGTCTTGGTAGACTTATTCTCATCCACAGCGGACAGGGGGCTCTGTGGGCAAAGCTCCCCCACACAAATTCCTACTGCACAGAAATGGGATGAAATCATAAACATTTATTGCCACCAACTTTGGAGGTAATTTGTTACATAAAAGCTTGAATCCACATAGTTTGGGAGAATACAGAAACGGGCTGATGCCATGAGGTGCCACAGTGCCAAGTGTGGAAAAGCAACAGCATGTCAGAGGCCATAAAGCGAGCAACAGAAGAACATCAAACCAGAGGTGACGAGGAGAAACATAAGCCACTGCCCACCCTCTGCCAGGGATCCTTAGAGATCATGAGAGAGATGTTAGAGTTTCCCATAGGTAGGATGAAGGTTTAAACCAATTTTATTTAAATATTAAATTACATACAGGTAGCTGGCATTGTTTTAAAATGAGAGAATATGGGAAATATATTTGACAAAGAGGGAATTGCGTGAGCCAAGGCATGTCAGCATTCTGGGCATTAGTTAACCTACAGATGAGCCAAAATGCATCCTAGTTCATAGCCGGGTACCAGATTTGGTACTGATAGTTGCCCTGTCACCTCTATTTTCCTTCCTTAAAACAAAAATAGACGGCAGCAGTAAAGCATGAGTGCTCACAGTTGATGACATTACGCGTTCAGATCTCTGCAGACAAGTTGAACTATGAAACCCTATATAGTGGAAGATACATAAAAGCTACCAAACTCTGGTTCATTTCTGATCTGTTCAGAGAGCTGTTCTTTACTGAACAAATATTTTTCCCAGAAGATGTAGGGTGTGGCCTAAAAGCTTAACCAGGAGATCTTACATTTCTGGATAAAAACCTGAAAAAAAATACAGGCCATCTTAGTGGTAGCAAAGTTCCGAGGGTCGTGGACTGGTATCAGAAGAATGATTCCTGAAAGCCATGAGGATGTAAAGTACGGCAATAAGGAATATAGTAGCCAAAGGATATGTAAGCATGGCCCATGGACTTGGACAATGGTGTGGGGATGGTCTGAGGGAGTGGGGGGCGGGGCATCTGGGTGGAGGGGGGCAAAGGGAGAAAAATTGGGACAAATGTGATAGCGTAAACAATAAAATATAATTTATTTCAAGTTTAAACAATGATTCCTGAATCCTCACTTTACTGTTGTTAAAACTTGCTCTTTGACACTAAGCAAATGGCTTCAGTTTCTCCTTCGATAATAGGGGGAGTTAAAATAATCTTTGAAATTCCTTCTACCTCCATGATTCCATCTTCATATTTTATCTATATGACTTAAAATATAATATTTTCATATTCCCACAATTTTGCCATCAAACAGGCAAGGCACCCAAATGATTGAACAAATGCTTCATATTTTATTTAATATATTCTGGAGTCATGTGAACCAAAAGAATTTTATGATCAAATCAGATGGGGCGGGAGGCCACAAACAATAAAGATTTAATGCAATCTCAACTGCCTTTCCAAGCAGTTTTCCTTCCAGGTTACATGTGCACCTAAATCTTGAGCTTTAGGATATTGGTGTGAAAGGAATTCTGCCAGTGCTCTAAAAGACTTCCCCTTCTGTAACTAAGTGTCAGCCACCTGCTTTCTAAATCCAATCACAACAGGAAAAGTGGGGGTGCACTGCTAGCCTACTCTATGTCTGTGTATTGCGTCCATATGCTCCTTCTCTCTGCTATTCAAAATGACGTCTGAACTTCAAAAGAAGCAGAAAAGACAGCCGGTAATGGCAGCAGGGCATGTTTGCAACTCAGATAAATTGGTAGATGACCTTCAAGTTCCAGGTCTTTCTCAGTCTTTCAAAGCACGGTACAGGTTCACAAAGCCACTCCCACGAGCTGGGTGCCCCCCCCACTGGGAGTTTCATGACATTAGAAAATAAGAAAAGGTGGCCCGTTTTCAATTCAGTGACAATATTTTTAAACTTAAATAACCATCCTCTCCCTAGCAAGTGCCTGGCACAGAGGAAATGCTCAGTAAATATTGGCTGAACAAACAGATGAATGCCTATGCTCACTTCGCTGGGAGAGGAAGAGGGAGTGGGAGACTTCACTGCTTATTGGACTTCTGCGTCTCAAGTGTCTTAAATCAACTCAATCATTGGAATATTTAATAAACAAGAGAAGATTCCTCTAACTTTTCCTTCACACTGTGACTTTGGATGCTGCTTTCCCTTCACTACATCCTGCTAAATTAATTCAGATAAATAAACTAACCAAACTGCTGAGAGTGGATATTAGCTTCCAATCACTTAAAAGGCATCCCTTTCAGAGCAAGTCAGTCGCACTTGGTCTGTTGTTCACTATCAAGGTATCCTAACCGCTCAGCAGACCTCTAACAATTGACTGCATTTCTTTCACCAGTGGGCAGATAAGCTGTCCTATCAAGCATTATCTTTGACAGTCTTAAATAGATACAGTCCAGAATCTGTTTCTTTGTCAAGTCTAGGCATATGCATGTTTCAAAGACAAATGAAAGACATTAAAAAAAAAAATTCTTAGCTGTCTTGTTGGAGTTAATCAGTTTTTTTTAACACTTCGTCATTATTTTTGGCTCGCAGGGCAGCACTCAATCCACTGAGCCGCACCAGCCAGGGCTAGGTCATTATTTTTCCAAATACAATGCATACTACTATTGTTCAGGGTATTACCCAAATGCACACACAGAGGGGACCAGCACGTTAAAGCATCCTCCACAGTGAAAAAGCTACTTTTTTCAAAGTAAATTGGGTTCCAGGTATGATACGTAAGGAACATGAGCATTACCCTCAGAGTACTCAAGACACGAGAGGGCTACAGAGTTTGGCAAAAAAAAAATCAAAAAAATCCTGGTGACAGTCTGCCTGATATTTTTTTCCCTTGGGACAAACACAAATACTCTAAGTAGCTAGTGTGGTGTTTCGGGAAGAAAGCTGCCTAATCTTAGATTTTCACTGCCTACTGGAAGTTACTTGGATGCCACCTGAAACATACCATCTTCTTCATCTGCAGTTGGTTGTCACCTTGAACTCATTCTCTCCTTTACATTTTAGATTCATAACTTCTGTGGATTCTTTCCTCATAATATCTCTTAGAATTATCCCTTCCTTTCACCTCAATGAATTGTTAATATTTTAACTGATGATCTTTTTCAGGCTCTCCTCTCCAATCCATTTTATACCATTCAGATGGTTTATTCTTAAGAATAAAAATGACAATAATCAATTTTTTAAAACGCTACCATTTGGGGAATCCTAGGTGCCAAGTGTCATAAGTGCCTTATGGAACTTATCTCATTTAACCCTAACAGTGACCCAATGACACAGGTACTACCATTATCTTCATTTCTTTGTCAGATGAGAGAAACTGCAGGCTTATCGAGGATAATAACTTGCCTATAGGATCGCGTCTGTTTCCAAACTTACAAATTCCATTAAGACTTCAAGTTCCCTGCCTTTGCCACCACAGCTCTCTGTTTCCCCCACACACATAACAACGCTCCCACACGCGCAGTTGCCAAACTCCCTATCTGTAATGCGACCCCACAGCACTGGTGCCCAGGGCAGACACCACTGCCAAGGGGGTGTATTGCCCTCTTCAGTGCCACCCTCATTTCAGGTTCCTAAGGCTTGCTCATGTCACTGCACTAGTCAGAGCTCCCTCCTTCTTCCCTGCCCTGGGTGTCCAAACCCTGGGGCTCCCGGTCACGTCCTGCTTACCAGCTGCTGTCACAAAATTGCCTCACCCGTCCTCTTCCCACCCTTCTCCCAGCTTCTCTCGCACAAGTAACCATGTCTGTGAGTCTGGTCACCTCAAATAGGTAATGTTTTATGCGCGCGCGCGCGCGCACACACACACACACACACACACACACACGGATCTTTTAGCTTCCTCTGTTTGCCACATAATTGTTAACAGTGGTAGACACATAGAGGAGGTGCTCAATAAATATTTGCTGGCGTGATGTGAATATATATAACCATTTGAGAATGTCAAAAAGAATGTGCAGCATCTCCATTTCATATTGTAAGCTTTCCAAGGACATTTCATGGTCTCTCGGTGTCTAACTGCATGTGTGTGCGTCATATAGCCAGTTTGGGTTACTTAGCCAATGTATCATTTTACTAACACTAATAACTTCTGTATTCTCATTTCTGCTGCATTTTAGGTTTTCAGCATTTATTTCATTTTAAAAAACAGATCAGCAGTAACAAGTGACAAGTGTCAGAGCTTCAGGTTGACTTGTTTCCCCGTTGCCATCTCACCTTTAAAAAATCCAATTAGTGATTCTGTGATTGATGAAGGGAAAAGGAAACTCCCTTCTTTGTCTGTATCTTTATAATCTTTCCCTTTTGTGTTTTTCCTGATCCTCCGTGATTAATTTGTCACTGTCCTATCTTTTCTTGTTTTAATCCTGAGGGCCCTCATTGCCAATGCCATTTCATCTGCCGAGGGCTGAGCTCATCAAGACTCTGACCCTATTAACCCAACGGTGGCACACAGCACTGAGGTACCCCGTTTCTGGTGCACTGTGCTACTGACAGCTGCTAGTGGCCTGATATATTGGCTTTAGGATCATCTGGCCCCCATCATTTTTCACTATAAAGTCAGTAGCTGCAATGACAGATGATCCTTTCAGCAGCATGCTAGACCACAGAGGAGGGAGGGAGAACAGAGTGACCACAAAGAAAAGCATCGTCCCCCAGGAGGAAAGCGGCATCCTTGCGGACAGGGAAGAGAGTAAGGAGGCTGGGTCAAGATGGTTACTCTGGCAACTACTAATCCCTGCCCAGGGTTTTACCTTCCCTGCAGACCACAACTAAGTTCTACATATTGAGCCCACGGCTTTAGTCTCTACAATCTAGCACTGTAGACAAACGAAGATGTCTGTGCTTATCATTCCTGGCGCATCATCCTATCCCTAATAAAAGAAGCTAGACTTGAAGACTTAAACACTGGTTTGAAGTTCCAGCTCTGACTTGGGCAAAATCACTGAAACTTGGTTTTCTCGTTGCAAAATGGAGATAATAATGCTCATTCTGTTTTCTTCAAAAGGTGGAAGAGAAACCAGAAGGTGATCATAGACATGAAAATGGTTTGAGGAAAAAGGTTTAAGCAACATACAATTTAAGACATATTATTGTGATCCTGACATGCATTCCTCTCAGACTACAGAAATGTGAGCAATCTGAAGCATCTACAACATCTCTCTTTTTTTCCCCTAGCTATTTCCACGGGGCCTCCCCTTCCAGCTTCTCATGTAGACAAAGTGACAGGGAATCATCCCCGAGTAGACATTTCAAGGAATAATCATAAGACCTAACTTGATTCAGACAATTTTCTTATAACCATGAAGAAAACACAAGAGGGAAAAACAGGATTGACCACAGATCTAATTAGGGAATGCGTTTTCGTTTTATAGAGATTAAGCCCAAGTTTCCTTGGACCAGCCAGCTTCCCTGCTGAGAGATGAAACAAACAAACCTACAATTCCATATGCAACTTTTCAGGCACACATCTGCTAAATCAACAGTGAAGTACTTCTTCAGTTGAAGAGTGGAAACAGGTAAGCCCACCTTCCTTCTTTTGATTCTATACTTATATTTAGCTCCAAACCATATCTGTAATACCACAGTATGATATCAAAAAGTTTAGCACGAAATGCCAGAATACCATGGTAAGAAGCTTCCTATGTAAACAGAGATAAATCCACATCTCCCTAATTAACTCTGCTGCTGCAGTTACATCAGACTCCCTGAGACCTGGGACTTTTGTGAATAAGCGCAATCAATATCAAGTCTGCTGCATAAGTGCTTGGTTCATTCTTATGACAAATGTAACAACGACACCTTATTCATAAACGTAAGTCCACCCTTAGATCTCTGCGTGTAGAAGCAAGTAGCAAGGTTCTGACCCTGTGAAACCTCACCCCGGTTTTGAGTTTCTTTCAGTAGAAGCTACAGTCGGGCTCTGATGGCAAGTGAGCAAGTCGGTTTGTGACTCTTTCGGCTCTTGGCTCACGTGAAACTCCTTGGAGCCCAACAGCATCACGTGTGGTGGGGAAAGCACACAAAAAAGGGGGGGGGGGCATACAAATTTTGGCCACACGTTTTGCTCCCTATGGAAGAAATCGCTCAGAGCTCTACGGATGGTTTTGTGAACCACGTCCTCTCCCCCTTACGTTTCAAACTAAAACTTCCAAACAATGAAGGCAGATGCTCTAAAGCAGCCCCTCTTCCCTCCCCTCCACAACAGCTCTGCCCTGAAATGAGGTGCCAAGATCCCAGGAGACCCTTGGGATCAACTTGGGAAGGCAGATTTCTCAGCTTTAAGAACTCCTACTTTAAACAGTCTTTGGCTGCTTCCTCACCAGCCAGAACTCTGCATGTTCAGAATCTTCACAGGTCAGGGTCTGTCAGTGACCTGGACGCACAGGAGACATCTGGGCACCTCCAGGCAGCACCTCGCAACAACCATTCTCGAGTCGCAGGCAGAGCCTCACCTCCGCGTCTAACCCTCGGGCCCTCTTCCCAATTAAGTGACCTTTCCAAGGAGCATCCTCCTGCCGCGTCCTGGAGGACCGGCCAGGGTCTGAGTAAGGAGGTTCAGAGATATCTCTGCGCCAGGCACTCAACTGTTTGTTTTCTGCAAAGTAACAACACATTTAGGTGGCCACCGCAGCCTCCATTCGCTCCCCAGCTGCTGGGCACTGTTTGGCATAGGGAACATTGCGATCGATGCTCTGAAAGGAGCAAATCGCAGTCTTCGGGAACTTCTCTATCACCGCTGTGAGACTGGGAGGGGAGAGCGAGAAGAAAGAAAAGCCCACACAAAAGCCGCGAGCCCTGCAAGCTCCGCCAGCACAAAGGCCCGCTCGCTGGTGCGGAGCCCGGAGGCTGGGCTGGAGCGAGGAGCGCGGCGAGTCCTCCGAGGCCTGCGCGCCGGGTCCAGCGCGCTCGGGGCTGCCCCTGTTCACCCGGCGGCGGGCGCCGCGTTCCGACTGGGGCTTAGGGCGCACGCCTGGCGCGCCCCTGACTGCCGCGCTTCCCGGACTGCACGGCTCCCGCGTCGACCCCGCACCACCCGGACCTCCAGCTCCGTCTCTGCCCCGGCCCCGGGTCTGCAACCGCGGCCACCCGAGTGGCCCGAGCCGGGCCCGTCCTCACCTGTGCGCCTTCAGCAGAGCAGCGCCGGGAGAGCGGCGGCGCCCGCGCTCAGCATCCCCGCGGCGGCCCCTGCAGCGGTGGCGGCCCGCTCCACAGTCTGGGATGCCAGGGGGAGGGCGCTTCGCTTTGTTGCTTATTCATGAGGCCGAGGTTACGGCTGGGGATTGGACGGATGATGTGCCCGCCCCGGCTCCGCTGCCACTGACACCCGATGCGGTCGCCCCACGCCCCTCGTCTCCCACTTCCCCGCCTAGGCTCCAGCTTGGAGGACGGAGCGGCGGGGGTGGGTCCTGCTCTGGACCCGGCGCCTGAGACCCTTCCGGAGACCCCCTACCCTGCTGCCCTTGTTTGAAGCCTGGGCTTCTACGACAGCTTTCCCTCAGTGTCTACGAAGAAGAAACCAGGCTCCGTTTTCGCTAGAAGAGCCTGAATTTCTCTGATCCTTGGTTAGGGCAAAGGGGCGCAAGTCGGAAACTGAAGGACGTTACTTGTGGAATTTGTACGATGTAGCGTGCCCCTCACTAAATAAGACCCTGTAAAGAAGCCCTACACAAAGTGTTCCCTTCTCAATCACCCAGAAAAGTTGAAAATAAGTGCTAATAAGAAGTAGGGCTTATTGAACCCTTTGCTCCTGCCAGGCACGATGCTAGGCGCTTGCTTCACTAATTACCTGCTTAATCTACCCAACAACTCCGAAAGGCAGATTTTGGTAATCCCCATTTAGCAGGAGAGAAAGGAGGCTGAAGGCTGTGTAACTTGCTCACGGTCTTACGGCTAATGCGGCCACAGGTTGTTCACGACCTCCATTCTCGGTCCCTCAGGACTGTGTTCCTTTTCTATTACTCCTGATTGCAGGGGAAAAGGTTGTCAGTGACCTAGGCGCCCGTTCCTGAACGAGCCCCACAGCACTTCATATTCGCAAAGCACCTTCCACATGCATTATCTCTTGTACTTAGTGACTCCCTTCTTTTTCATAGCGTCCTCAGTTCCGTTTCACAGTTACTTGTAAACACCTTGGAGTCGGAGCAAGGTTCCCTTCACCTTTGACCCCCACACCTAACACAGTGCACAACTGTGCGCTGTTATCAATGCCAGCCCTCTTTAGAAGATGTCACCTTGTATTTCTAGAAAGGTAGTCGACAAATAGTTGCTGAATGGAATATGGTTGAACTGAATTGAATCTATAAGGTCCGGCTTTGATGTGTATTCAATTTGATACAATGTCATACATTGTACCGTGTGACCAGACCTTCTACTTGGATTCAATACCCACCATTTGAAGAAGTCACAGCCGGCATGACCAAGCTGTGTTTCAACATTTTATTTGTAAGTCAGTTGCTTCAAACTCAGACCACATCTCATAAAACCAGTGTTCTGTGGTATGGTGAGATTCCTAGCTAGACCACAAAACTGAGTCTATTTGACCCAAATGAAGGCAAATAACAGTACTAATAAAAAAATGAATCAGTGAGGTTGAACCCAAGGAACAAACAGAATAGACGACAGCAGGAGGAAAGAGTTCCAGCTCCCCCATGAAATATTCCAAGTTTCTTTGACATCTCTCTCCCCTCGTTATGCACCCCCCTCTAACGTCCTGGTGTTCTTCTTAGAGACCTGTGGCACTGTATGTAGGTCCCCACTACAGAACTCTACTTCCCACACCTGCCTTACACGCACAGTTTTTCATTCCCCAAAACTGCCCATCTCCCATAACAGAACTCCTATTTCCCTTTTCCGCAATACGCATTATTTTAGCTATGCAGGAAAAGTAAAGTGAGCTCATTAGAACTCCTTTATACCAGTCCTTTATCCTTCCCAGAATGGTTTGTACTGCTTTGAACAACTCTGATTAATGCAGCTTCTCTCCACAGCTGCTGTCAGTACACGGCCATGGTAATGGGACCCCCTCTTCCACACGGCACCTCACAAATCGTACGTCAGGGAAAGTTGTACTCTAAGTGTGAATCCTATCAGTAAATCCACACATAATGAAAGTTATTAGCCTTTCATGGGTAAAGCAAGAACCTGTGTGCATGCATCAGAGAGGTTGGAAACACCCAAAACTACAATCAGGGTAAGGACGGAAGCTCAGGAAGGCAGGTTTAGTTTTGGGGTCACCAGATTTAGTAAATGAAAATAGAAAATCTCAACTCAATGTTTGGGACTAAAAATTTTTATGCTAAAAATTATTTATTGTTTATCTGAAATTCAAATTTAACTGGGCAGTCTGTAGTTTATCTGGTTACCTTTGCAGTATTAGGCGATCACTTGGTCCTGGTTGGTAAAAACCTTCCTGTCAGAAAGGAATCGGTCACATGTAGCAAAGAAGAGGACAACCAGTCCCAAGAGCCAGGAGTGGACGATGTCCATGCAAATGCCACCCAGAAGGGAGAGTATTAGCTATACAGTCTTGAGCATTAGGGTGCCCTTGGTAAAGCTATCACTGACTGGGTAGAAACACTTCACAGCATATCAACTAATTCTCTTTATTCTGATTTCCAGTTATCAAGTAACTATCTGACACCTTGATTTCCCATGTATAATGCCCATAAGACACTGCTGAAATGAGATATGTGAGCTGAATTGTATGTGTGTCTGTTTGTAACAGGCCTACTCCTGATGCTACAAAAATTGGGTTTCTGGTCTTGCAAAAATGAGAGCAAGACATTGAGTGGGGCTGACGTTACCAGGGCAAGTGCCACTTAAGCGTTCACATAAGAGCTCTTGAAACCCAGCTGGCAGGACTTCCCCGGACTCTGCACTGCTGTTTCCTGGGGATGTATTTTGTTTTATAGTTTGTTTTGTTTTCACTTGAGATTACATGAGTGACAAGCGTGTGAGTCAATACAACAAAATGAAATGAAAGAGACATATGAGGAAAAAGCTCCTTGAAAGGCTGAGTTTACCTGGAGTCTCCTCAAAACCTTTCCTGTCGTTCAGTGGTTTTCTCCCATTTCTTTAAGTTTGAACCCTCTAAAACTTCTTCCTTGGATTTTGTTGCTCTTATAGGCTGCCAGGGCACTCAACAAAGAGGTCCAGGCACGGATGGAGAAGGGTGGGAGCTGCTGCGTAGAGCAGGGTCATCTGCAAATTGGGTATTCTTCACTACAAAAGACTGTCTTTCCTTTCTGGCCTTATTTTATGAGCATGCACTTTCCAGCACTTCCCAGTGTTCTCTGCCCACCGGCTCCCTGCCTCTCATTCTCTGTTGGAGACTTCCTTGTTGCTTTTAATTTTTTCAGTTGAAGTTCCCAGGAGCCGACTTCAGCGTAAAATAGTATTGTTAAGTATACTCTACTCACTCTGGGCATTCAATAAATATTTGATGGTTATGGTGATGATGATGCAAATAATGGTAATATTGTTAGAATCCATTTTATTAATTCTGATAGATGTATTCATTGTATCCAAAACCCTCAGGACACTTGACCTACTTCAGTGCTAATAAGCTTAGATTTTTACTTCATACTAAATTGTCTTCAGTGTGTAGTTTCTTGGGACGATAAGTAGGTAGAATGAATCCAATAACAATGTGGTTTTCCTTAAACAAAGCTTTGGAGCCCTGGCTGGTGTAGCTCAGTGGTTTGAGCACGGGCTGCAAATCAAAGGGTTGCTGGTTCAATTCCCAGTCAGGGCACATATCTAGGTTGTGAGTCAGGCCCCCAGAAGGGGGCGGGTGAGAGGCAACCACATATTGATGTTTCTCTCCCTCTCTTTCTCTTCCCTTCCCCTCTCTAAAAATAAATAAGTAAGTAAATGAGTAAGTAAAATGTAAAAAAAAAAAAAAACACAAAGCTTTGGAACCACAAGTTTTTATGTACTGCAGTTTTTTTTAACTCTTGAGTCCATTATATTTGTCTATAATATTCAACTCTTATGCAAACACCTGGAAGAATTCTCTTGCTTCTTTTCTTTACCTCAAGAAATCTATAATTATTGCAGAAGCAGAATATTATATGTTTTACATTCCCTTCTTTTTAAAATCTGTTATTTTTCCATATTCCTTTATTAAGTGTTAGATTTCTTTAGGCCCTGAACTTCCTTACTCAGTTCTAATAAGTGTTTTCATGCCTGTTGCCTTGAAAAAGCAAGATAAGAGAGGAAAGAGCTACTAATGCAGGTACAGAAACAAGACTTCTAAACAGTACATCCATGTAAAAAGAAACTTTTTAGATAAAGCCAAGGGTGAAAACATTTACAAAAAAAGAAATCTTGTCTTTTTCTTTTTCCTTTTGCAGCCATGAATAATGTCCTTGTGCAACTGTCTGTAAAAATTTTTTTAAAGAGATTTGAGCATTAAAGGTTTAATGTCTCCTCTGGAATATACCCTTTAATCCTAAATGAGTTGGTCATCATGAATAATGGCATTCAAAATGGCATCTATAACTCTAGAAAAGATATAAATTGCCTTTTACTATGTCAGACGAGGGTCTTTTCTCCATCCTTGTCTCTTTTTTGTATGCCTAATGGTAAATAAGTTGATGACTTTAATAGATTCTTTATCTTAAATAATGGACATGAGATATTTATTATTAACATAACAGTGTGCATATTTACTCTTCTCTGCCTCTACTGAGGGTAGAATTAAAGCAAATGACTTTACCAAGGAATAGCAAAACTCAGGCCCAAGGAAGTACTCTTGTTAGAGAGAGCTCTGAGAGACTAGAATAAGTTAGTGAAAGACATTATATGATCTCTTTTGTTCTAGGTTTCTGAAAAAGGATAAATTTCATTCTGGCTGGCTTGGGGTTTCTGATGAAACACCATTTGCTCACTCAACAAGGAAATAATGGGGATCATTGCAAATGTGGGAAAACTGCCAAATATATTTACTCTGGCTAACTGCATTATTGTTTATTATTTACCCTCCAACAAATATTTCTAAAAATAGGATTTAGGCATTAACATCACATTCAGAATACACAAGTATATGTTCCATCTGCAGCACATTGTCAGCAAAAGCAGAGAACAGGATATTATCAATGGAGTGTCAATACCATGTAATGAACATATATGTGGGGCTCATAACCAGAATAATACCAACAATTTGAACATTGGTTTACCAAGGTTTAAATATGGCATGGACATCAGTGCAAAAGAAAAACAGGACTTTCCTTCCCTATCCCTATACATCTTGATTAATTCTCCTGGTCAAACTATCTTGGGTCTGAGAGCAGAATTGAGCTTGCAATTCAGTCATTAGGCAATGAGCCATCCATCATTTAATGTGGGCTATGCATTTATTTTGACATTGAGTTTAGCTCGATGGTTAATCAGTCAACAAGTGTTTTTGTGTTGTGGAAAGTATTGGTAGAGATGAAAGTATATAATAGAATGCAACTTTTCTTACAAATCTTAAATATAGCAAAGAGAAAAGGTTATGTACGCATAAACATCACTGATAATACATAATATAAAATTTTCCTATATGCTTCATCAGTGATATAAAAACAGTACCAATTTCCATCATCTTTTTTCATGATACTACTACAGAGAGGGAATATCTAATAAAGCCTATGTAGAAAGTCCATGTCCTAATATAGTCGGGATGTGTGTTATGTAACCACTTTCCTCACAGAAATTGTAAGTTGTCTGAATTAAAACAGTGTGTTTTATATAGTCTCATGTCTCCCACAACACCTACAGCAGTGCCTTGCCATAGCAGCTGTTCTAAAAGTATTTGTTGACTATTTAATTATGGCCATAAGCTTTTTACCAAAATAAACACAGCAATGCTCATCATTTTGCAACTGCAAAGCACAGAGTGAACATTACTAACACACCAAGAAAGTTTGACCAGCTTCAGAAGAGAATATACTAATCTCATACAAATTAGGAAACTACCTTCCAATATAAGTTTCTCTGAAACTCGGGATTTAATTACTTTTTACATTCTATGAGAAGGAGGTAATCCATGCATGCACATTTCTTGTCTGAAACCAGCGAACTGGGCCGCTTGACATTGACATTTCAAGACCCCTTCTAACCACAAGTCTACAACTTTTTTAATGGTAAGTTCACATTCATTTAAAGAGGAGTTGCACATGAACAGGAGACACCTTGGGTATAAGATTTTTTTTTAAAAAAAGGAGGTGGACTGTTTCAAGCAGAATCCAGAACTCTATATTCCTTGCAGGTCCAAACCCTTTGAAAAAGCCACAGCAATAGGTTTTCTTTTATTTATTTTTGTTAAGACCTACAACATAAAGTAGACATAAAAGATGCATTTTGCGGAATCTGTTCAAAGCAATTTCTCCATAACTTGTTTATAAGAATAGCCAAAGGGGGAAAAAATTGCTTCAGAAATGATTGAAAATATGGCTCATACAGAGAAAATTATGTACTTTTGGACTGGTCTAAAACATGCAGCATCATCACAAAAGAAGAAATAAATTTGTCTCCAAAAGATTCCCAGTAAAGATAGATGGGATGGTCACGTGATATTCTTTCTCTTCTCTTTTTGCTTTTAGGAGCTTCTTATAAGTGGTTTTCAGGCATAGTGACAGGTTTTGTTTTCCTTCCATTTCTCTTTGTAAAAGGCACTCTAAGGCACGTACCATCGCCTGCTAATGTTCACTGAGGACATTGCTCTCCGCAGACATCTGACATGGATGAGCACTTTTCACTCAGCTCATATTCTGCTTGGCTCATCAAAAAATCAAACTTTTTTCCCCCGTTAGACTCCATTTCTTCTGTAAATTCCATTTCTCTTGTTTTCTTTTTTTTATACTTTTACTTGCTTCCTAGGTTCTCTGCTGCTGTTTTTGAAATGTAATGTCTTCTCCAGGATACACCCTGCTCCTTGTTTCAAAGGTGCGAGCCTGAGCCCTTTGGCCTGACCTTTTTAGATGTTGGAGTCTTGAACTCCATCGAGCTGCTGTGTTTAAAACAGCCTCAAGGACTGTAATCAAATCCCACGTGGTGCAATGCATTATTCATTCATAAGCAGTTTTACAGGCCCATTCTTTTGCCCAAGGCATAAATATAAGCATTTGACTTCCTCTCCTCTCTCTCTCCTCCTTCTCCTCAGGCAGAGGAAGTATGGCAGATGTGAAGAATATCTTAAGCAGACATTAAAGATATGGAAGAAATACAAATATTAGATGACAGAAACATTTGCCCCATCACAGAGAAAGAAACAAAAGCAAAGATGGTTACCTCCATCCTCTTCTTCCTTCTTCATTTCTGCCTCCAGGCCCAGGAGGTGGACTTCTGACTGGGAAAACATGGGATAAGGCACTTGAGCTAAGAGATAGAAGACAGACTCCTTCTTTCCCATTCCTAGACTTCTTTAGGAGCAGCCATAGGTTAGAAACTTTGAGAAAAGATGGTGGTACAGGTAAACATGGCTTACCTCCTCACACAACCACATCAAGATTACAACTAAAATGTAGAACAACCATCATTCAGAACTGTCAGAAACTGAGTTGAAAAAAAAAAAAGAAATTGAGTTGATTGGAAGTCCAACAACAACAAATTAAAGAAACCACATCCATCCAGACTGATAGGTGTGGTAGAGATGCAGAACAGTCTGGTCCCACATCCACATGTGTTGGATAAAAATTCAGGAGGGATATCTCAGGAGTAAGGAGTCCCACTTCACACCAGGCACCCCAGCCCAGGGTTCTAGCACCAGGAAGATAAGTCCCCATAATTTCTGGCTGCAGAAACAAGAGGGGATTGAGTCCATGGAAGAAACTTCTGGAGTCCCAAGCAGTTCCCCTTAAAGAACCCACATATAGACTTTCTCAGACTCACTTCCTCTGAACTCCAGCACCGGGGTAGCAGCTTGAAATGCACCAGTGGCATACAGGGAGGAACTGAAGTGTCTGGCATCAAGGTGAGAGCTGGGGGACAGTTTTTGCCCAGACAGAAAGGTGGGCAGAGGCCATTGTCCCTTTCCTGAGCACTCCTCTATAGAGCTACAGAGCCGGCAGGCAGGTGCCATATCTGAGACTCCATCAACCTAACACTGTTTGCCCCACCCTGGAGATCCCCTGAGACTCCGTCCCACCCAACTTATGGGCCTACCCAAACTGTTAACTGTGACTTTTCCATAGGAATGTTTGGTCTTGGCTCATGACTCACAACTTCTTAAATTTTATCAAACAAGCAACAGTCGGCCTCAGTAAGCCCCAAGCCCTGGTACCTATTGCTAACTGGCCACAGGCCTGGCACTAGCAGCAGCCAGCCTAGATTCACAGCTTGGCTTTGCCTGGGAATCTCCAAATCCAGCACAAATAGCAGCCATCTCAGATTGCTTCATAGCTCAGGCAGGGTGGCTCCAGGCAGAACACAGGTGCAGGATGACCTTGGTCTGCACCACAAAGGAAACTCCAGTACCTGTGTACCCAGTGGACAGCTACAGACCACATCAGAGCACCACTGCCCTGCCCCTGCATACCTGATCCTCCATGAAGGGCAAAGGATGGCAGTTAGTGGTCACAGCCAGTCTTTGCAGCTGACTGGCCTAGGTAAAGTCCTCCCATTGACCTGCCACTGGCAATGAAGTTTCAACTACAAGAGGAGGGTGTACTCGGCCCACACAAAAAGTGCACTTCAAATACCCAGCTTGGGTGATAGGGGAGTCTGTGTCACTGGACTTTACAGGACACCTACTACATTAGGCCATGCTACCAAGACAGGGAGTCACAGTAGCTCTACCTGCTACACAGAAACAAATGCAGGGAGGCTGCAAAACCGAGGGGACGAGGAAATGTGGCCCAAATAAAAGAACACATCAAAACTTCAGAAAAACAACTAAACAAAACAAAGATAAGCAATCTATCAGATGCAGAGTTCAAAACACCAGTTAAAAGGCTGCTCAAGGAACTTAGTGAGGACCTCAACAGCATAAAAATGATCCAGTCAGAAACAAAACATACAGTAAGTGAAATAAAGAACAATATACAGGGAAACAACAGTAGAGTGGCTAAAGCAAGAATCAAATCAATGATTTGGAACATAAGAAAGCAAAAAACAACCAATCAGAACAACAAGAAAAAAGAATCCAAAAAAAATGAGGATAGTGTAAGCAGCCTCTAGGGCTACTTCAAGCAATCCAATCTTCACATCACAGGGGTGCCAGAAGGAGAAGAGGAAGAGCAAGAAATTGGAAATCTATCTGAAAAAATAATGAAAGAAAACTTCCCTAATTTGGTGAAGAAAATAGACATGCAAATCCGAGAAGCACAGAAGATACCAAACAACATGAATGCAAGGAGGTCTACTCCATGACACATCATAATTAAAATGCAAAAGGTTAAAGATAAAGAGAGAATCTTAGAAGCAGCAAGAGAAAAACAGTTAGTTACCTACAGTGGAGTTTCCAAAAGACTGTCAGCTGATTTCTTAAAAGAAACTTTGCAGGGTAGATGGGATTGGCAAGAAATATTCAAAGTCATGGAAAGCAGGGATCTACAGTCAAGATTGCTCTACCCAGCAAGGAAATCATTTAGAATTGAAGGGCAGATAAAGAAGTTCCTAGACAAGAAAAAACGAAGAGTTCATCATCACCAAACATTTATTATATGAAATGTTAAAGGGACCTATTTAAGAAAAGGAAGATCAAATGTATGAACAATATAATGGCAAAAAATATAGATCTATCAAATCTAAAAAACAAACTAAGCAAACAAGAAGAACAGAGGCATGCTCATGGATACAGAGAGCATTTTGATGGTTGCCAGGTGGGAGAGGTTGTAGGGGAGTGGGTGAAGAAGAGGTGAGGGGATTAAGAAGTACAAATAGGTAATTACAGAATGGCCATGGGGATGTAAAGTACAGTACAGGAAATGGAGTAGCCAAAGAACTTGTATGCATGACCCATGGACATGAACAGTGGTGAGGGGATTGCCTGAGGGAGTGGGGAGCGCTGGGTAGAGGGGGGCAGAGGGGGAAAAATTGGGACAATTGTAATAGCATAATCAATAAAATATTCTTTTTAAAAAAAGCAACTTTGAGAAGGTACAGGTTGGGACTAGAGGGGATAGGCCTGAGAGGTGCCTTTCCTTCTGGAAAGCTTAGTGGGGCCGGACCAGGTGGAGTGTTACTTTATACAAGTGGTACTCTCACACTGGTTGTTAAACTAGTGAAGCCCTTCCAAATTTGTTGGTGAAATGCCATTTTTCCAAGCTGTCACCCCAAGTCCTTCCAATGTTCTCCCCTTCCCAGCCTCAACTTCTCCACTGCCTCCTCACTATCCCCAGGTAAAAGGGAGGTGGGGGGTGCCTGCCACAGACAGGTTCTCTTCTGACTGGTTAGTGCCGTGTTCATGGCATCCAAGGATTGTTAGAAAGGGGTTTGTAAAAGACCTTCTCTCTGCCCTGCCCCCCACCAAAAAAAGCCTGTTTTTAGATTGGACTTCTAAGGTGGCACCTTTTTTACAAAGTGGCTCCCTCTAATGGTAGGTTCTGGTCATGCCTTTGAACTTGTGCCTTGAAGAAGGAAACAGAACTTGCGGCATAGGTTGCCTGGAAGGCAATCCATATGCCTATCTGCAAGTTGGACTTCTAGGATAAGAGAGCAAACAAATATTCTAGAATTAAAGTAAAAGTTTTGCTTAGTAATCGGGAGTGTGCATTTAGCTTCAAAATAGGATAACAATAGTTCTGATATCCTAGGATTATTGGGAGGATTAGAACTGATTGCATCGCTTATGCAGCTGAAAATAGGTTCGAGCTATAATAGCGTCTGGCCTATTACAGACATTCAATATATTTATGTTATTTTAGGATCACAAAGCACTGTCTCAATGGAGGTGTATTTCTGCTCCAATTTCCTTATTTATCAAATGAGATGCTAAAACTGTGGGAGACTGCCTAATGCCAGGCCAAAGCCCACGCCTTCGGATTTGTTCTCCGGGGCACTTCTTCACCTATGCTGACTTTGGCGGCATTACCTTGTTTCAAAGGAGTGAAACACAACCAATGGCTTAATCAAAGATTCGGCTTGACAGCGAGCGGAGCATCACAATTCACATGGACACCTCTGTGCCCGGGCGGGCCCATGTTTTCATCTGACTTGAACTCTTGTCTCACTTACCCTCTCGGAATGGCTAAAGATGCTACTCATTTTCAGGACTCGCTTTGAACATCACCTTCAGGAAAATTTCCCTGATTACCGAGGCTGGGCTGAGTACCTCTCTTTAGGCCCCCATCACACTGGGGCATAGCTGTGTTGTAGAACTCAGGTTCAGAATAACTACATCTCAGGCACCCAGTCTCCACTCTGGTGCCCTGCCATGCCTGCCTCCTGTATCTCCTTCCAGCCTCTGTCACTTTCCAGTTTACACCCTCCCCTTGGCCTGCATCAGGCCCCTGCCTATGCTCCTCCTCAGTTTGCCCCACTCCCCAACCTACATACATACTCCCAATGTGTTCTCCACCAACCAATATCTTCCCAACCAGTAGTCACCCCAGCCTGTATCCCGCCCAGTTTGTGTCCCCCCTGCCTAAGTGCCCCTTTGCTTGCATCTCTTCCCACCAGACCGTATCTTCCAGTCCCTATCCCTCTAGCCTGTACACCCCAGGGAAAGGGAGAATTCTAAGACAGCCTCAAATATTCCTGGCCCCTGATAGGTACACACTATCTCCCAGTTATTCAATCAAACTCTAATCTAGGTGCTGCTGTGAAGGAATTTTGCAAATGTAATTAAGGTCCCAAATTAGTTGGCTTTAAAACAGAAGGATTATCTGCGTAGACCTGATCTAATGACAGGGGCTCTTTAAATCTAGGTTTGGAGATCGGACCCAGAGAAGTCTAAGAGATGTGGAGCGTGAGAGGGCATGCGGAGGGGACTACATGGCAGGGAACTACAGGTGACCTCTACTTGCTGAGTGGCCTCTGCCAATAGCCAGCAAGGAAATGGGCTCTTCCAATAACCACGTGAGCTTGCAGGGGGACCCTGAGCTCCAAAAAGGAGCGCAGAGCATCTGACACTTTGATTTTAGCCGTGTGATACCCTAAGTGGAAAACCTAGCCACATCGTGCCTGGGCTTTGAACTACAGAACTGTGAATGAATCAGTGGATGTTGTTGTTTAAGCCACTCAATTTGTGATAATTTGTTGCGTAGCAACAGAAAACTAACCCAACCCCACCCAGCCTGCATCTCCCGGGTCTGTATCCCCTCCTCCTGTATCTCCCAGCCTGACTCTCCCCAGGGTGTATCTCTCCAGCTTGACTCATTTCCACAGCCTGAATCATCCCCCGCCAAGCTTGTACCATTCCTCAGCCTGAATGCCCCTCACATACACATAGCCTGTGGTATGCAAGCCCCCTCCTTCGATCCAGGCACACACACGCACACACACACACACACACACACACACACACACACACCATAAGCAGCACACACACTATCACTGCTTCCCCTGCACAGCACAGCATTCTAAGTGATTTGGCCCAAGGAACACACCAGTCGAATTCACAGTCTGCGTTACCAGATGGAAATTTTGTCTTCTTTCCAAGACCAGGAAAACTGTAATCTCTTCTCCTTTGCTCCCTTGGACCTCAAGCCAATCACAAGCAGCCAGTCTCTTCCTACGCCCTGAGCTAGTCTCTCTTGCACTCTAGAGTCACAGGGCCCTCCAGGTGGCTGCAGGGCCTCCCTTTCCAAAACAAATAAACTGGGCCTCAAATCTACTGTTCAAAACCCTTCCATTTCTTCTCCATAAGGCTCTGAGAGTCCCAGTCCTCCAGGGCTATTGCTGATATCTGTCCATCCCCCACCACTTCCCACCTCTATTCCAGGGCCAAGCATTGTCTGTTCTCTTTCTGGACTTCGTCCATCTGTGCTGTCCCACAACTTATATCCGCAAGAGGGTGCTTGTCTCAGTATTCCTCCATAATATATCCTTGTACCAGAACTGAACCCTGTCGGCTCAGTTTTTGGTCATTCAGATGAGTGGCATAAGTAGCTAATACCTACTTCAAAAAGCAAACATTAGATGAGGAAGACAGAATCTCTGCATAATAACTTTATTATAATAATCCTGTAACGTATAATTATTACTCTTATTACAGATGAAGAAACTGAGGCTCAGAGAGGTTAAGTATGTTGTCAAAGGGCACACAGCAAGCAAGCGGCAGAGCTGGGACACCAGCTCAGGCAGTCTGGCTCCAGAGCCCGTCTTCTCGGCTCTCCTCCACACGTTGTAGGTGTCAGGGTTGCTGTGCTAAGTAGAGTGTATGCATGAGGTGTGTGACAAAGAAGAGAGAGGAAAAGCAGAGAGAACTGTGCGCTAGAGTGATTGGAAAATTTTCCACAGAGAAAGTGGGGCTTGAGCTAGCATGACAGGAAAATTAGGACTCGGGGTTACGAGGGTGGGGCATTCAGGTTGGGGGGATGGAATGAGCTAGGCACAGGAGTGGAAACATGCACAATCTGGTACCATTATTTGTACAGGGGAGTCATGGGAAATAAGGCTAAAGAGATAACGAGAGACTGGGCTGTGGATACCTTGAATGCCAAGCCAAAGAATCTGGTCTTTACGACAAGGCAACAGGGAAGGTTTTGAGGTAGCAGTTGGAGTGGAGGGAGGGGCAGCCAAACATGGTGCCTGATTGGACTTGAACAATAAAACAAAGAATTGAAAAATCATTCCAAGTTTTAGTGCTTAGGTGTCTAAAATAACGTTAGTTTTAATAATAGAATCGATTAAATTCTATTTGGAACTGAAATTTGCCTCCTTACAATAAGTACATATATGAGTAGGCCTTTAAATTCTATGGAATGGAAACTGCACTTGCTCTCTCCATAAAGCAACCGGAGAAAAATTTTGTAAAGGACCAGACAGTATGAAGAGGTAACAGGATCATCAGAATCCTATACAGGCTCCTTCCTCCCATAGAAAAATTCAGAAAGTCCAGCTGTGCTATGAGCCAGCAGTTCCCCATAAATAGGACCGATGAGGAATTCAACTATAGGAGTTCCTTCCTCGCTCTATGTGTCTATCAGGCGGGTTTCTGTTGACAATGAGCTCAAAGCAGGTCTAATTTGCTAAAGATACAGAAAATATTGCTGGTCAATATTATGGATTATAGGCTACCACAATATACTCTCCAGCTTTAAAAGTCCTTCAGTGTTGTTAGCAGTTTAGTTGCTCTGAATATGCAACCTAAAACACACACTTTTAACTTTTTCTTCCAGAGTAAATCAGCAATAAACAGGAAGGTAAAGAGCCTGGGGAAAGTCCCTTCACACCAGCACTGAAACACACGACACACGCTCTCAGAGGCCGGAGGGTGCCTGGTGTCCTCCAACGCTACTGTGCATGGGAGCGTAAACTGAGAGAGAAAGGGACCAGTGGTGCCCTGAAGCCTGTCATGTCACTGCCACTTATACCCGTGAGATAGTCCAGACCTGTGCGATGAAGTCAGAGATCAGAAGCTTTACAGCCAGTTCAGTTCACACTTAGTCTTGCCATCTACCAGTTGCATTTACCTTGGGCAAGTCACCTTACCTCTCCGTCATATTCTTATCAAAAAAAAAAAAGTTAAAACAATCTATTACATTATATGACATCTGCAAAGTACCTAGCACAGCACCCAAAACATTGAAGAGACCCATAACTGTTATTTCCTTTTCCCTTCCCCTCCATGGGCAGCAGGAAGCAGTGGAGGAAACAAGGTATTCCAACAGGCATCTGGCAGAGCCCAGGACCTGGGAGTCCGAGAGAAGGCAGGTCCTGGAGAATCAAGGCTGGGGCTGGATGTCCCTGTGATCAGAGACACGCCTCCACCACTGGCCTGCCTCTTGCTGGGATAGACCTGCTGGACAGAATATTCATGGAAAGGTAAACAGAGTCAGAAATGGGGACCTAAGGAAGGCACCAAACACCTGGAGATCAAGTGGAAAAGAAAGGGAATTTAAACAGGAAGTATTGAATATGTGACTTGGAGGAGGGATTGGGAGTGAGGAGGGATTGGGGAACAGAGTGGGGTTTACAAAGTGCTATCCAAGATGAGTGCTTTCAGTAAAAACAAACAAAACTGAGCCAAGACAGAAAGCCTTTGTCCTGAGACCAAAATTCAGGAACAGCCTCCCCTGAGAAAACTGGTGAGAACGGGACAGGTGTTTGGTGGCAAAACAAAAACCCAATTATCAAAACTGGGCTAGAAAATGGGAGCAAGGTTGGAGCTGGGAGACAAGATCAGATGAGGAGGTACAGCTGCAACCTGGTGCTGAGTCACTGTGACCTGGTGCTGAGTCAGCAGAAGGCTGACCTCCCCCCTGATTGGTCCCCAGGCTTGGGGTGCTGAGGGAAGTCCAGAGCTCTCACTGTGAGTCAGAGAGACAGAGAGCAGGAACATAACCTTGGCATTTAAAGGGCAAAGATTCCAGGGACCCTTTCAGTCAGGGGCTCTGCAGGCGATAGCAGGAGCTAAGTTCTCTTCACTGTTTTTGTCTCACACTCACCTGGGGAGAGCTTGTTAAAAATATCGATGTTCCAGCCAGCCCCAGACTTAATGAATTGGTGTCTTTATGGGTAGAGACAAATCACCTGGATTGGTGAGAATCTGATGCAGACTAAAATTAAAAACCAGAGGTTTAGACTCTAAACTTTAAAAGGACATTCTTCTCACCTTGATTCTGAATTTATGAATTTATGTATTTATGTCTCTCCCCTCACTCTTTCTGGAAAGTAACTAGCCTTGAATAACCATATGCGGCTCAGATTCTGAGGTAGGTTTGAACAGGTTCTTTTTGCTGTGGTAAAATATATACAACATAAAACATGCCAGTTTACTACCTTTAAGTGCAAAAATAAATAGCATTAATTATGTTGTGAAACTAGCACCACTATGTTTTTTTTTTCTTTTTCATGACTCCTAACAGAAACTATAACCATTAAGCAATGACTTCCCATTCCCCCCTTCCCCAGCCCTTGGTAACTTCTAAAGTACCGTATTTTGCCATGTATAATGCAAACTTTTTGCCCAAATTTTTGAGTGAAAAATAAGGATGTGCATTATACATGGGAATAATGATTACATACCATGGGTATAATAATGGGTATAATAATCCTGTATATAACACTCACAAAAATGTGGGTGCACATTATACAGGCAAAATATTGTACTTTCTGACTCTATATATTTGTGTATTCTAAATATTTCATATAAGTGGGACCACGCAGTATTTATTCTTTTGTGTCTGGCTTCTTTCAGTTAGCATAATATTTTCCATGTTCATCCATGTGTAGGATGTATGAGAACTTTATTCTTTTTTATGGCTGAATATTATTCCATTGTGTGTGTTTGTGTATTTTATTTATCCATTCATCTGTTGATAGACACTTGGATTGTCTGTCTTTTGGCTATAGTGAATAA